>JAQZBX010011815.1:0-42131 GCA_029593785.1 Cabassous unicinctus
TTTCCATTCTTTTCTCTCTCTGTTCTTTTCTCTCTTCAATTTTAGCTGCTCTGTCTTCAGTATCACTTATTCTTTCTTCTATCATTTCGAGTCTGCTGTTGTATGCCTCAAATGTGTTTTTGACTTCACCTATTGTGTCTTTCATTCCCATGAACTCCATTACTTTTCTGTTCAGGATTTCAAATTCTTCTTTGCGTTCACTCAATGCCTTCTTGATGTCATTTATCTCTTTAACTATATTGTCTTTTATCTCATTAATTTGATTTTGGAAATTTGTGCTCATCTCACTGATTAATTCTTTCAAATTCTGCATCTCTACTGGGACTTTGATGTATTCCATTTCTTGGGCCATGTCTTCTATTTTCTTAGTATGGCTCACAATTTTTTGCTGGTGTGTAGGCATCTGGTTAGGTTGTATTTTACTTAGATGCTCTATGTCTTTCTCTTTTATAGGGTTTTAGTGTCAGGAGGCTGTGAGTTACCACAGCTCTTTGATTTTTGGCTCAACCTTGATTGTTAGGATTGTCCTGCTGGTTGCTCAAAACTGGGCACTGGACCCAGTAATTGGTTGTAGAGTCATTTCCTAGGGCTTTGGGCAGGGAGGCTATAGAGGCCAGGAAAGCTTCTCCTATTTAATTTTCTTATGTGCACTTCCTTGGTCTGCCAGGAGATGGCGCTCGTTAGCAGCTCTCAATTCAATGCCTGGTCAGAGTGTATTTGTTGTGACACAGAACAGATCAATGTGATAGAGCTTCCTGTCTGGGGGCTAAGAGCCTTGTAATTCAAACTTTCTGAGACAGTTCTCCAGTCTTCTCTGGCAGCCCCTTCCCTTTTCCCAGCTAGGAAATATTTCCTCTCCCCTCTGAATCCTCAACGATCAGTCCCTGTTAGTAGCGGAGGAGATTGGGAGGTTTGTATGTCTTTAGCCCCTTGCAGGCTCCAAGGCAAACAATGGCGCAGCCTCACCCGGACTGGAAGGGCTCTTGGGACAGGGCAGACCAAACCTGGGAGTCAAAAGCAGGGTCTGCCCCAGGCTCTCTCTCCCCTCTTCTGTGGAGTCCTCAACAATTAGTCCAGGCTCGAAGAGAGGGAGATTGCGAGGGTAGGATTTCTCCAGTCCTTCCTAGGGTCCCAGGGTAAACCACCGTGTGGAAGGGTCCGTGGGGCTCCGCAGCCCAAATTTGCAGGTCAGAACCTGAGTCAGCCTAAGGCTGTGTCCCTTTCTCTCCCCTTTCCGGGAGTGGTAGATCCCTGGAGCCCCCTTTGTCTGTAGTCGCAGGCCCAGAGGCCCGAGAATTCTAAAGAGTGTGGGGAAGGGTGCCGTCAGCAGCAGCCGCTGCTGGTTCCAACTCACGGTTCTATCGTCGCGATTTCCCTCTTTTGTCCCTGTCTCCTCTGGGTGGTGTGCAGCCTTCACCTGCTGTCCTAAACCCTAGAAGATCAATTTCAGGGCTGTTTCAGCCGTTCTCTAGCTATTTTTCTGGAGAAGAGATTCCCGTGTCTTATTAGTCCGCTATCTTCCCGGAAGTCCCAGGATGCACTCATTTTTAAGAAATCTTTCCATGAAGAGTGCAGCAGATAGTCCCTAACTTTCAGTAACCAGGAGTCAATTATGCTTTCTCCTAACCTAATCATTGGAAAGAAGAAATAATCATGGTTAAATTATGGCCAATCTGTATTTACTCAAGTTATGTGAGGGAGGGGTGCTTACCATAACAATTTGGGCTCTCTCATATCATAGACAGAGAAACTGGCAATGGACAGGCAGGTGGAAGTGTTGTCTCCATGGTTTTATCTGAAAATTATATTAGCCTTCACTTAGAGCACTTGGCCTAATCTTCTAATGTTCTTATATTTTCTCTCATAATTTAAGGGTTTCTACTAACAATTATGACAGTTTTTGTGTAAATTGGAAAAAGGCATCCTTTCTGAAAAGACACTCCAGGACATCTTCTTCAGTGTGTAAATACCCAGCAGTACTCAAGAGCCCTATTTTCTGTCATTTCTTTTATGTTCTCAGATATATCTTCCAACCATTGCGGTATTTTAGTTTTATTTTTGACATCTTATTTGTAATTTCCAAGAGTTTTCTTATTTTCTTTGAGTTTTACTTTTTAAAAATGGCACCTTCTTCTTGTTTCTTATGTGAAATATGTTCTCTATCTCTGTGAGGATATTGTAAGGTTTTTTATTTGTTTCATTGTTTTGTTTTTACGTTTACTTTTGTTCCTGGCCTTGATAATTTCCTTTTTTCCTTTCTGGATTTGTTACAGTCTCTTTCAAATTAAAAGACTTTCTTTACATGTCTGGTCATTGGCTGGCTATTGGTTATTAATTGGCTGGCTATTGGTTATTAATTGTGAAGTATGGGAAACCTGACTGGAAGCTCTGAATGTGTTGGCTGCTCAACTTAACTGTAGGTGGTCAGGTGTGCTCTGGCCATTTGATGGTAATCCCTTCAAATTTGTGGGTAGTTTATGGGGGAGGGGTCCGGTAATTTTCTCTAAAAGAATCTTTGTATGTTCTGCCTAGGGTGTGGATGGATGTAGATGGGATGCATGAGGGATATAAGCTTGGCTTTCAGTGTTCCAGGTTGTGATAAAAGGATAGGTCACTTACCATGGAGGAAGGAACTTGAGGTCAAACTTTTATGATATCTATTATTTAAAAATCCTCTGTATTTTGCTCTAAATTGCTTCCAGAGGTACCTGTTGTCTGCATTTCCTGAGCATTTTGGGGTTCTGCTTCTTTTGGTTTCTCTTCCTGCAGGTATTTAGCTTTTTTTTTTTTTTTTACACTCTGATATGCCAGTTGTCAGTATCACTTTTTGAAATTTCTCCTTTGAAATACTTTTCTCTTTCATTCTCTTTAGCCTTGCATATGTATACCTTTTTTTATTCCCTCAGTTTCATATTAGAATGGTTTTAGGAGGGATAGAAGATAAATTAGTAAGTTTAATCTACCATTTTTATACAGAAATCTACGTGCACAAGTTTTTTTTTAATATAGACTTAGAATTATGGTTGGGTCAAGGGCTACACTTTTAATTTTAACATTGTTTTTCAAATCAAATTCTAAACAAGGGTATTATAAGTACTAATTACTGATAGTTTTCATTGTGATTTATTTACTGCTAGATTATAGTTTATGGTGCTGCTGCTACTTTTTTGTTGATGTCTAAAATAATGACTTATGAAATTGAGTTATATTTTAGGAATTTGAAGAAAACTGAAGACAGAAAAAGAAAACTAGAGGAGCTTCTTAATTCTGTTGGTCAAAAAGTATCAGAACTCAAAGAGAAGTAAGTTAAGGTCTAAAATATATTTTGTATTTTTGAAAACATATACCTCATTGATTTTTTAATTTAATCACTATTTTGACTTTTTTCTGTGGTCTATTGCTTTAATATGGGGGGTATAGAATAATAAAGAAGTACTCGTTTTTTAAAAAAAGTTTTTAAGTCTCCTTTTGTATAGCCATCACTATATATATTCCAAAGCATTGGTGGGAAAAATGTACAAGAGGAACTGCATATAATGAGTTAAGGATGAGGATTTGCATTTGTCATTTCCATTTCTTTCTTATTTCAGCTTTAAGCTTTTAGATTCATTTTCTCAGGTGATGCTATAATCTTCCCAAGGGTACATTTTCACATTTTTAAAAAAGTCTATCATTAAGCTTTTTTTCTGGCTTAGCGTGCAAAAAAATCATTAATGCAAATATTTTATTCAAATTTATGACTACTAATTTTATGTACTTTTTATGGACTATTTATGAATATGGTTAATATTAAAGCCCTTCATGTTCTTCTGAATCCCTGTGATTACTATTTATTATAGTATAGGAAATATTGGTATGGGAATTATAGGTGTGGAAATATTTGCTTTTAAAAATTGTAGAGGTTGGAAAGCTGGAGAATATGCAATTAAATATAGTATATGTTATAGTGTGTTTCAGTTTTGTGAGACTAATATGTTTTTACAAGCCACGTAAGTGGCATTCTATGCTTTCCTTTTTGTTATGAAGAGAGATAAAGTACTGTTCATGTAAAAATTTTGTCCCTGTGTTCAAGAAACATGTATTTGATTTTTTCATGTGTTTATAAAGAACAAAGCAAACCAGAAAGGAAACCCAGTATTTTCAATATTTTTAGACAATATTTATGTTAGAGATAAAGGTAAGAAATCACATCATTTTCTTTCAGGTACAATCAGAGAAGTATAAGAAAATTTCTATCACATGATCGTAAGATCACAATCAGTACTTCTCAAATATTTGTTGAGTAATTAGTATATAGTAGCAATAGTTCTTGTCCATTTATTAATCACTTGCCATCTTTCAAGTGCTGTACTAGGCACTTACGTATTTATCTCTTAGTTCTTAAAACAGTGTTGAGCAGTAGAGGTAGATATTATTCTTTCATTTTCAGATTTGGAAGCTAAAGATTAGAAAGACTTATTTGCCTAAAGTTGAGCAACTAGTAAGTGACTAAACCAGTATTAGATCCTAGATTTGTCTAATTCTATAACGTTCTTGTTCTTAACTACTGTATTCTACTACTAATATTTGGAAGGGTTATTCGAAAAACCTTTGGAATTAACTTTCAATTTTAAATAAAACAGAATGGTGTTTTCTGTTATAGAGCCATAGTCAAGAATGAGCTAAAGCTGGTCAACATTCTTTTTCTTATTATGGTCCTTAATTAAGATGTAGATTGAAATTAATTGACTCTAGGTTTTGAGTGACAGTTTTGTTTTCCTGTATATCAATAAAAAATAAGGGAAAATAAGTGTGATCTACGATTTTTAAGTTTTAATTTGACATAATTAAGGAGATGTTTGCCATTTTAATACAAATTATATAGATATGCAAGAATCAATTTTATTCATCACATATTTATTGCAAAACCATATACAAGGTCTAGGAATTGTTGAGGTGACTAATGATGTGGTAGTCTCTGTGTCCAAGTTCTAGAGTGGTATTGTCCAATAGAACTTCATGAAATGATAGAACTGTTTCATGACCTGTGCTGTCCACTGTGGAAGCCCCTAGGCAAATGTGGCTATTGAGCACTGGAAATGTGGCAAATAGCACTGAGGAATTAAATCTCCAATTTTACTTAATTGTAAATAAGTTACTTGTGAATAGCCACATGTGGCTAGGGGCTACCATAGTGGACAGTTCAGTTCTTGAGTATTATGTCTAGGGGAGGCAGTGAAATATACTGTGAAGTTCATGGAATTTAATGGCAGACACACCTTTATATGAAAATCGGATCCTCTACTGATTTTAGGTGAGACCTTGTACAATAAATTTCCATATCTATAAAATTTGAACTATTTAAACTGCTGTTCTGAGGTTTAAATGACATGCCCCCCCCCCCCTTTTTTGGATGCTTTGGCACAATCTTGGGCATATTGTAGGGTTTAGTACATATTTATTGAAGAAATAAGTCATTATATAGAATAATACTATTATAGTAATAAAATAATAAAATTATACAGGTAGTTTTTAGAAAAAAAAAACTTTAAAGAATTGTAACTGGTGAAGGGTATGGACAGACATGTTATATAATGAACCGGATATTTGAGGTGGATTTCAAAATTTTATTTATCCTTTTGCTATATAGCTGTTTGAGGGGGTTAGGCTGAGTGTTGAGGTGGGGAAAAGGGAGAGGTTGAGAGCTATTCTAGGCAAATGGAATATCCAGAAGAGCACAGGAGATAAGGAATAGGGACTTCTCTGGAAATATAAAAGTCTTTAAATATTACATGGTTTTTCTGAAATGGAATAGAATGAAATAAAACTAGAAAGATCTTATGACAAGGCCTTGAGTGTTATATTGAGAAATTTGTTCATGGAGACCCTGTCAAATATTTTTGAGGTAGAGAATGCTACACTAAATATATGCCTTTGGTATATGTGTCTCTTCTTTCAGTGATGTTTTGTACACAAATCTAGTATTATCATTAATTATCACTTTAAGGATTATTTCATTAAATCTTTCTTAAATCCTTTTTGCTTTTATTAAAATTTTAATATTTTCATAGATTTCAGAGCAGGACTTCAGAAGCTGCCAAACTTGAAGCTGAAGTAAGCAAAGCACAAGAAACAATAAAAGCTGCAGAAGTCTTAATTAATCAGCTTGATAGAGAACACAAGAGATGGAATGCACAGGTTTGAGAGATAAATTGTAAAGTGTCTTCTTTTGAAACACAGTAAATCTATAATGTAATATGCTTCTTAAAAATGAAAGGAGAGAAGATATCCTCCAACTTTCACCTGGCTTAGGATAAATAATTTAGATATAAAGGGCCAGTATGAGAATTCATCTTTAGGTAAAGCATCTTTATTGGAATGAGTTTTAGGCAAACCAACATATATGTATTTTAGTTATCTGTGTTACCGAAGGGAGGGGAGGGCAGAACAAAAAGGAGTTGATGGGAAATTCAGTATACCTAGACATTTTTTTGAACTTGCCTTCACCAGGACAGTAATCTTAGTATTTGACCCTATTGGCCGTTTATTCCTTATTGATCTGTTACCTAGACTTTGTGAAATTATTTTCTCTAATTTTTTTTGTTTTTAAATTTTTGTGAACCAGTTATATTCCTTCCCTTGCTGGATGCCCCTCATCTGCTCACCCCAGTAAATACTGTCTTTAGTGTTCCCATCCTTAGCTCTTTTTTTGCAGCTATTCCAGGGTTATTTCATCCATTCTTATGAATATCACCTATACCATGATGATGACAAGAGCTAGATTTCTAGACCACTGAGTTTTAAATTCATATTTCCAACTACATTTAGATATTTGCATTTAGTTGTCTCAGGAACTCAAACCCAACGTGTCTAAATTAATTTATATTCTTTTTTGTTCTCATCCCAAATCTTCTTTATTCCTATCTTACTTAAGGCATCTTTCTTCTAGGCATCAAAACTAAAAATGAGGGGGTTATCTAAGAGTCTTCCTTGTTTACTTCCTATATCCATTTGCAAGAATCTCTCACACCTGTCATCTATCCTTAATGACAAGCCTTTTCCTTTTCTCACTTGGATTTTCCTAACTTGTCTCCCTCCTATCTCTCCCTTCAATTAGTCCACGCTTCATTTGTCAGCTGAATTATCTTTGTAAAATCTGGTTCTCTTTACATCACCCAGCTCCTGCTAGAACAGTTCAGGGGCTCATTCCTGCCGCAGGACAAAATAGAAGCTCCATTTCGTGGCATGTAAACCTTCACAACAATCAACTCAACCTATGTCTTTTCATTCCACCTCTCTGTCTCTACTCTTTTCCCTCAATCTTGTGCATTAGCCACACTAAACTTTTCACTAATGATTCCTCATGCTTCTTTTGTTTTGTGCCTTTTCTGATGCTTTCTGTGTCTTCTTAGTTTATTGTATAAAGTGATGGAAATTCACAACATTTAACTGTGTTTGGGATGACAGAATGTTCTGCTTTCTTTAGAATCATTAGGAACTCTTAATGATTGAACATATTTTGTTTCTACAAGTATATCTTGATTTCACACATTTTGATTATTATAATAGGGTCTGAGGTTCAATAAGTTATTTCCCCCACAGTCAAAACTCTAATTTATGAAGTTGTCCATTTTCTTTGATGTTTGAATATAGCCATACACACCTCCTTTTTTTTTTTTTTTTTTTTTCAGGTTGCAGAGATTACGGAGGAATTAGCTACTCTTCCTAAAAGAGCTCAACTTGCTGCTGCATTTATTACATATCTTTCTGCTGCTCCTGAGGGTTTGAGAAAAACCTGTTTAGAAGAATGGACCAAGTCAGCTGGTCTTGAAAGTTTGTATTTGGTTATTCATGAATTTGAAATTTCATTATACTAAAAAATATACTGTTTGAGCTCTTAATTTTTTTAAATGAGGAAATTTTTCTGTAAGTTAAGCTACTTCATATTTGCCCAGTTATACAGATATTCTTAGGAATTAAGTTTTGCAATTATGATTCCTCTATTCCTAAAACACTTTGTGAAACTGAGACCACTGAATTATGTTTGATATTGCAAGAATGCAGGTAAAGTTTTTATTCCTTTTATTTTTACATGCATTAAAGATGACAGGTAGGAACAAATTCTCTAGCATATTACAGTTACAAAACAATCACTTGGTAGAAGAAGTATGATGTGATTGGATTCCATTCTTTTGAACTTTTTTATTATACTCTTTTCCCCTTGGCTTCTGGTGCTAAGTGTGGAAGAATGGATTTCATATCAAGGATGGTCATACGGCTTTTGTTCAAGAATATTTCAAAAAAAATTTTTTCCCTTTGTCAAGTATAAGAAAATTGTAAAGAAGTATTATTAATATCTTTAACTTTTCAGAATTTGATCTAAGGAGATTTCTTTGTACTGAAAGTGAGCAGTTAATTTGGAAAAGTGAAGGCCTACCCTCAGATGACCTTTCCATAGAAAATGCTCTTGTTATCTTACAGGTAATAGACTTTAATTTTCTCATTAGAAATGTTCTTTCATAGCTTGCTGCTGGAATTTCTTTCTTCAAATTCTTTGGCGTTCACAGTTATTCTTTTCATACTTATGTAGAAGTAAAAATACTTTGCAAATGAAAATTTCAGCTAGTGAATCTACAATTTTTAGTATAATTTATTTTTTACCTTAATATAAAGGGGTAAATTAAAATGACATTATTTTCATGATGGCAAAACATTCTAAATTGGACTTCCTAATAGTAATAGAAATATTTTAGGGGTAGCCGAATCATTTGGTTGTATATAGTTCCTTCATCTAGAGTATATGACACCAACGTTTGTAGATTTTTTTTTTTTAGATATTTATGTTAGCTTTTATACATTTTATGTTTTTATTTTGGTTTAAAAAATATCCCATACAAACTGAAGATAAGTTTTCCATTTATCAGCTGACTGTACTTTGGCTCATTACATTGGCATCTTATCAGTAGAGAAGTCATTGACCACAGATTGAACAGTTTTGTTTTCCCCTATTTTGATTTGGCCTTTCTTAATTGATTTTTTTCAAACATTCTTTATCTTCATTTTTCATACTGGAACACAAATCTGCAACTCTGACTGTATGGTTTTTATCATATTTCTTATTCTTTTCACAAGGTTTTATAATAACCTCTCTTCCTTTTCCAGTAATTGAAGGAAACAGTCATTTGCAGATTAAAAATATATTAGTTGGAAAATTCCTTTTTTATTCCATAAGAAATCAGAGCTGTTTTCCTGTATAAAAAATATATTTATTAGAATTTTTTTATCAATGACATTAATTGAAAATATCTACTTTTGTATTTGAATGATCTTTCATTATGAATATGGGTAAATTGACTGTGAAATGAATTTTAATAATCTTAGATTTTTTTTTGTATTTAGTATTGCCAAGTTCCTTATAGATACTTGCATGCATGTATATATGACAAAACAAAAACCATTTGATAAAATTTGTTAGAATAATTTGTTATTTTGTTGAAATGAATTTGAATTATGGTCAAGACTATCTTAATTCTAAGGTAGACCATATTTAGAATAAGGTGTGGTAGTTAAGGGTATGATTAGAAAGCACATGTAAATAACATGTTATGAATCTAGTCATTATTATCACCACATGATGTATGTGAAATTAAGTCTGTAAGTGGATTGTAAAACAATCTTCAGTTTGGGCTTCTGGGAAGTCTTCTAGAAAGATGGTTAGATAGGTGAATAAGATGTATTAATGTTTCAGAGGTTTATTACATCACCTCATTAACTATACAAAGGCTTTTCTGAGATCCTGCCTCTCAGTGGATGCTCTCCCAGATTCAAGGCCTGTAGTTATTCAATAATTTATTGGTACTAACAAAAACCTTTCATGTCCAAAATCATTCCTTTTTTGGTCCTATAGAGATGCTTGAAATTCTCATGATTTGGTTATGCTAACTATTGAAATGCATATATTGTCTGAGAGAGGATGTAATTAAATAATTATCTACTGTTGACTTTGTAATAAGAATTAATTTTGTTACTTGAGCAGAGAGCTCATTTTTTTGTCCTGAGGAGTAAGGGAAAAAGTTGACCAGCGCAAGCTATGTTGTAGATTGCCTGGGCTATGGTTTATACCTATTGTCCCAACGTAATTATTAATAGTTTCCCTTCTACTCTCAAAAGTGACCAAGTTTGGACAATAAATTATATGATCTTTCTAATATTAAGGGACTCAGAGGATAATAGATCATATAAAACGATTAGAAACTATGGGGAGATGTGAGTGAAAAGCATCTAGAACAGAGATGGAAAAGATAATTTAATTTAAATTTCACAGGCATAAATTTTTCTTGGGGAAACTTATATTTGATTTTTTTTAATTATGAATAGTTTAATGTCAGATTGGTTCTTTCAACTACTCAGAGTTTCTGAGATTTTCTTTTTTCTTTTTTGCTATTTGGTTCAGGAAATGTAAACTAGTTTGATAATTGTCTAAAGAATGTAAAATTATAAAGGTAAATTATGTAGGGAAAATTCTTTAAACCCCAAATAATAATATTATTATTAATAATAAACACTTACATGGCACTTGCTATGTAAATATATTACTATTTAAGAGTTAATATATGACAGCACCTAAACACTTAACTCATTTAATTCTCAAACCAAACCTATCTAGTCAATACATGTATTACCCTTTTATGGATAAGGAAATTGAGGCACAGAAGGATTAATTAGCTGCCCCAGGTCACATAGCTGTCAAGTGTTAGAGCAGGATTCAAACCCAGGCAGTCTAGCTCCAGCCTGTGCTTTGAAACTGCCTCATAGAGCTCTCTGTGTATGTGTTTGTGTCTGTGTCTATGTCTGTATATGCTTAATCTTATTTATTTTGTACTGTTACTATAACAACTCTCCTTAGCTAATTAAGAGATAGTCTTTTGTTTTATTTATAAAATGTGTTTTTGCTTTTACTCCACTAAGAGTTAATAAAAATAGAAATAAAATTATAGAGATTGTGCTAGATGTTTTAAAAATCATCTCTTTAAATATATCCCCTGCCCAATCTTTCTTTTTTCTCCCAAGGAAAGAAAGATTAAAGTAGATATTGGGTATCTTTAGCCTTTGACATCTCTCTTGAGCTCCTGACCTATAGTTCCAATTACCTGTTAGATACTTTTATTTGGAGCTTCGTTGGGAGTTCAAGCTCAATCTGACTTTAAATAAATTCGTCATTGGTTATATCTTTTGTCAAGAATCATTCAGTGGCAAATAACAGATCACTTAAACAAAAAATGTAATTTTTTAACGTTTCTGCTGTTTTTTCCCTGTGTGGGAGGCTTTTATTCCTCCATTTATATAGGACTCCAGTAAAAGGATTAAGACCCACCCTGGGTCATGCCCTCCTGAGGTGATCTAATCAAAAGGAAAATGCTTTAACTGAACCTAATTAAAAGGTCCCATCTACAGTAGGTTTACATGCACAGGAATTGGTTAGCTCCAAAAACATCATCTTCTGGGGTCCACCCAGCTTTAAACTGCCACATTGGTTTAAATAACTGGGATGTTACTTAAATGGTGTTACCAGGATCTCTCTCTCTCCATCTTAAGGGACAGATACATTCTCAGCCAAGTTCTCTCCAAACAGTGTGAACCATTGGGTGGTTCTAGGCTTTCCATTATTGAAGTTTATGTTCCCAGACTAAAGATGTGTCTTTTTCTCTCTCAGCATTAATGTAAATCCCCCAAAAGTATTCTGATTATTTAGCTTGGGTCACCTGCTCATACCTTTGGTGCAGTGCTAGGTGATTGATAACCCCATTAGAAATCCAATACGTTGAGGATGCAGGGCAGGCAAAGATAGCTCTCTATTATAATAATCTTTCTCTTTCTCTCCTACTCCCTATGTCTGCTTTTCTTTTATTTCCTGGGACTGGGGATGTCATAAAATTGGCTCAGTAATGCGAATTGCAAATTGAGTCAGTCTCACTATGTCTGTATAATTTTTATGCCAAGCCTTGCCAAATCTATTGCTCACATGTCTCCTGAATTCGTCCTGTTCTAACCATCTCCATTGCCGTTAGCCTCATTTAAGCCTTCATCACTTTGTACCAGATAAATACATTATTATACTGGCTGGTCCCTTGCCTCAGTATCGCTTCCTCTACTGCTGTTGGCGTATTCTTTCTAAAATGTTAATCTCATCATGATATTCCCCCATATCTTTCCAAGGCTTCTCATTGCCTAGTATAAAAATTTCATTATCCTTACAGCATAAAAAGCTTTTCTTACAGTAGCATCAGAATCCCTGTGTACTTGTAGCATTTTATATGCATCATCTTTACTCACACTTCTACTACAGCTATACCAGGCTGTTGGTACTTTTCCAAACATTTCAGTCTGTTTTTTTCCTTTACCATTATGCTGTTGTCTTTGCCTGAAATGCCTTTTCTACTTCACTGCCTGCCTAAGTCCAATTCACCTTTCATGACTTAGTTTGACTGAAATTGCTTTGTAGATGCTTCTTGCAACTCCACCTGTGATCCTCTTATAGCACCTTGTGAACTCCTTGATTATGGATTCTCATTTTTCTTCTTTAGATGTGAAGTCATTGAGGGTAAGGAAATGTATCTTACTAATTTCCGTCTCCCATGCACTATGTCTTACCCTAGTGGTTATACAACATATGATAGATGAGTGAATGAAAGAATGATCAACAGTTTTGGGGCTATTATAATTAGTTAAATGTAGAATTTAATTACATTTAATCATGGAATGCAGAGCTACAATGTACCTCAGAGATCTACTTGTCCACATCTCTCTGAAGAAGTATAAATAAGATGAACACAAATTTGTAAGTACTCTTTAAAATTCTTAAGCATATATTCTATGCTAAAAACATGTTTTGAAACATTACCTTTTTTCTTTTATTTTCTTTTTAACTGCATCAGATCATTGGTTTGACATCGTGGGTAAGAGCTTTTTTTAAAAAAAATTAAAATAGTTATTTTTATGCTTAGGGAAAATCTAGGAGACTTGCAAAATGTTTTCTGTTGAATGCTAGCATAAAATTAGATCTAAAACTTAGGTACAGTACCATATTAACACTTAATAGGCTATTTACTAGCCATATTATTTTGCTTTTGTGGGAAAGAAGAGCGCATACGTATGATGGGCCAGTATGAAGCTTCCAGGAATGTAGGCTGGGTGAAGATCCTATATAGTGGGGTAATATGGGGTAGGGGTGATGGGCCTAGTCCAGCTTGGATGCAAGCATAAAGGGAGTGCATTGTCTATAGAGAATTTCAAAACTATAATAAAGCTGATTTAAAGTCACACAACATTTTATTGTCACCACGTGCTAGCAATTCTAAACAATGTCCATAATAAAATCCTATTTTCTATGTTGTAGGTGGTTCCCAGAGTCCCCCTCCCCCTTGGTGTGCTACTGAGATAACATGTGTTCTTATTAGATATACCCCAGTTCTAAGTCTTCATTCTGATTTTCACATGTAATACTATCCCTATAGCACCCAATTGCATTGTATTTTTCAAATAATGCTGAAAATTTAAGGAAAATTAGGTAGGCCATTGTTATTTAAATCTGATTTACTAGGCAGCAGTGATTATCAGATGACTTTTAAATTCATCATATATATACAGAATTGGCTTCATTTCATCTGCTAAGTGGCATTTTATATTTATAGGGCATTCTGATTGGTCACTAACTTTCTGTCTGCTTTAGCATTTAACTAATGCATGATATTCTGTAATGAATTTAATTCCTAGCTCATTAGATCTTAACCCACAAGCTATTTAATTTCTTCTTTTAGGGCAATCCGTCTGTAATATCAGATATGTACTTCTTTAGAAGAATTAGTCTTTCTTAAAAATGTAAACAGGGGGGCGGGTGTAGCTCAAGTGGCTGAGTACCTGCTTCCCATGTATGAGGTCCTGGGTTTGATCCCAGTACGTCCTAAAAACAAAACAGACAAACAAACAAACACTAACTTGGGGGAGCCAGTGTAGCTCAGTGGTTGAGTGCCAGCTTCCCACATATGAGGTCCTGGGTTCAATCCCTGGCCCTGGTACCTCAAAAAACAAACAAATAAATAAATAAATAAATAAATAAATAACTCTATTGCTGATTATTTCAGCAATATTTTTATGATTCGCTCATACTTCTCTTGTAAGGTATCTATGGCTTATTCAACCAAAGACTATATAAAAGCCAAAAAGAGAGGCACAAATGGCATCAGCATGGGGCTAGAGCTCTTGCTTAGTATATTGTTAATATACATTTTCTGCATCATTATATGATAAATAGGACTATACTCACTTTAATGTGGTTGAATTTAATTACCTAATATTAACTCTTGGTCACCGTAAAATTTATTAATGTGGTCTCTGGTATAGCTAAAAGCTGGACCTTCATTTTCTCTTTATGGTTGGATATTTGTGTTCTCCAAAGCCTGGGAGAAAAATTCATTTAGTAATTGATTCATAATTTTTAGGAAATTATTTTTATTTTAATGGAAGCTTAAAACCTTTTCAAAAACATTACTTTCCTGCTTTTTTGTTTTTACTTAGAGTCGAGTATGCCCGTTTCTTATAGACCCTTCTTCTCAAGCTACAGAATGGTTAAAGACACATTTGAAAGACTCACGCTTGGAAGTTATTAACCAGCAGGTATATTACTTATAATTTAGATACCAACTGGGAGTGGCATTTTATATTGAAAAGAACTCTGGGTCCGTAGTCAGAAAACAGATACAAGATTGAGCTGTATAACTTACCTGGTATGGCATCTGGAGAAAGAAATATTAACTCTCTTTGCTTCAGTTTTCTAATATGTTTAAAAGGAATAAGAATATTTATTCAATTTCCTTTTGTGCTAGGTATAGATCTAAGCACTGGGAATTTAATAGCGATAGAGTTGTCACAGTTCCTACCCTCATGGAGAGAGACAAATAAGCATTTACACGAAATTATGGCTAATGATTCAGGTATAGGATACTATATAGTAAGTCAGGTTTACTAACTTAGCCTGAATAATCAGGAAATCCTCCTGGTCTTTTAGCATACTTTTAGTTTCTCTCAGTGCTTCTTCTCATTCCTGTTCCGGTAACTCACCAGTAAGTATCTTTGATGTGTTTCAAGAATTGACATTTTGGTCAGTGAAATGTAATCATAGTGTTTTTGGCAGTAACATCTCATTGTATTTATCTTGGTGAAGAAATTATTTTTGGCCAAGTATTTTTGAGGTATGTCTAGTGTATGATTAATTTTCATAGATATTCTTCAGGAGATTAAGAAATTACCTCTTTAAAACCTTGAAAACTTTTCTCACTTGTAAAATGGGAATACTGTTATCTACCTCATTTATTTGTGAGAATAATAATTGTAAATTAGGTAATGTATAAAATACTGTAATATCATGTATGGCTTGCAGTAGGAGCTCTTAATAATTATTATCCCAAATATAAATAATAATACATATAAATAAAATAAATAAATAAATAAATATTTAACCTCTGTTTAATTCCTGGGGAGATATTTAAACCTACTTTTCCATTAGCTAAAGAATCTCAGAATTCTTGCATGGTTATAGAATTGCGTCTAAAGGTTCTTTTCACAGTGATTGGACTGATCACGTCTAGAAAAGTTTACTGTACTTCATTGTCTTGCCTTTTTTCCCCATTCAGTGTTTGATTTTGAATATAACCAAAGTAGTTCTTGGTGAGTGACTTACTGCATATACAATTTGAAATTTTATCTCTGCATTAATTTGACATTACACTATAAGATTGAAAAAAGCCTTTTTATATTTTAATGTAAAAATCCTTATGTTTCTTTTATATCTATTAAGATTTTTGATAATTTATTCAACTAAATAATTCAATGTAATGATTGATTTCCAAGTACATATAATTAGAAAAACAGTCATGAATAATTTAAATTATTTACATGCACTTTAAATTTCTAAATATGTATATTATGCATTTTAATATCTTTATTCCATATCTGTAAGGACCTTTGTAAATATTGAGATAATAAAAGAATTAATATGTATTCTCTTTTATCCTCTTAGGATAGTAACTTTATCACAGCTCTTGAGTTGGCAGTACGTTTTGGGAAAACCCTTGTTATACAAGAAATGGATGGTGTAGAACCTGTTCTTTATCCATTATTGAGAAGAGATCTTGTTGCTCAAGGTATCTATCTGATGGCTTTCAGAGAGTAACTATTTAAAATAATTCCAAAGTTATTAACTTGGACTTCTTTTTGTCTGGTCGTTGAATCTAAAGAAATAGAAAATATTTTTAAGGATATAATGGCATTATCATTAGAATCTAATAGTTATAGCAAGTAGACAGTCACTTAGAAAGCGCCTTCATAGAAGAGATACTGTGTTGGGGGTCCCCAAGACCAACCCCAGGACTGATGCTTCACCAGGAGGACTCACAGTGTTCAGCATATCATCATACTTCTAGCTAAGATTTATTGTAGCAAAAGGATGCAAAGAAAAATCAGCGAAGGGAAAATTCATAGGGTGAAATCAGAGGAAACCAGGCGCAAGCTTCCAAGAGTCCTCTCCCAGTAGAGTGACATAGGAAGTGATGAATTCTGTCGTCAGTGGGTTGTGACAATATGTGGGAATTATTTGCCAGCAAAACTCAATAGAGAACCAGTGCCCAAAAATTTTACTAGGTAGACACCCTCTGCCTGACATGTACCAAAATTCTAGACTCCCAGAAGGAAAGCAGGTGTTCAGGATAAATCAGATTGTACAAATAGTTTAGGGACAGTGAGCCACTCTTAACAGTTTTGGGAATGGTGGCAATCCTCCCCAAATCCAAGTTCCCAGATGCCTGCCATGGTACAACCTTGCAAGGAGGCCCTTCAAGGATAGCAGTCTCAGGCCTGCTATGTTAATTCTTTTCCACACAGGCAACTAACCCAGACTTTGAAGATTAGGAAGTGAAGGCCAGAAACTTTAAGAATGCATCATGGAAAGCATATACACATACATATATACACCCATATGTATACATATATACATAACATACCAATGCCACACACATCTCTAGTACTACAAGGTTTAAAAGGAAAACTGGGATCATTGGGGCAAATCAGAGAATAGCAAAGCATGCGCTATTAATACCCTGATGATCTGTTATCCCACAAATAGTTATGCTTGGCCTGGCAGTAACGGGATATGGTGTGAAAAGAACTATAGTACCCTTCGTAACCTTATACATATTTGTGGGGATCAAGGAAAGGGGATGTTTAGGCTGCTATGTAACTGTAGAAGCTTTCTAATCAAGAAAGTGATTATGGTACAAAGAGGTTGCCTCCTGGAGCTTGGTCTCTGGTCTCAGACTGTTCTGTTGGAGCTAACTCAGATCTCCTGAGTTAGCTTCTTGCTATGCTATCAGAAAGGGGGAACAAATGAACCATAAGAGCCACCTGGATTTGGCTGTCTTCAGTCTATAGTTTGGCCCTTGAGGACTTTGAATCAGTGTTAGGCTTTAGCAGTATCTGTTGCATTGTCTAGAATGGGGTGTTGACAAGGTCCCCTGAAGTTGGATCTGGTAAAGAGTGGTGGGTTAGTTCACATTGTGCAAGGCTTTTTGGGTCAGTTTGTTCATTTCAGAATTAGGAAAGGAGAGTTAATCACTACTCCATCTTACTTTCCTCACCTACTTCCCAGGATTGGATGTGTTCATGCCACAATAATTTAAATCTGTTTTTTCTTGTGAATATACTGCAGATTTCCCTTTTCTGGACTGATGAGTTCCTCATGAATTTCCTTTTGTCATCATATGTCTTCTGGGAACAGAGGAGGGTGGTTCTAGGACCACGTAAAACAAAGCTTGTGTTTATGTACATCTCAATGTCCTCAAGGTTAGCAATATGAACTGTCTGTCTATTGTGGTCAAAGCAGACACAAATTTTACTTTTCTTCCTCAAATTTACACTATTCGGAAATATCCTCAAATGTGTATTGATCAAAAAAGAAGAGCAAGGTACAGTTCCTCCTTAAATTCTCATTGTTTTTTCCTTCTGTTTTTAGTTTCCTGTGAGCCTGTGAACAAAACCAAGGCAGAGAATAGGTATGGCAGCTGGTAAATGGTTGAATATAGCTGTACCAGCCAGCCATGTAGAAGTTGTTGAGTGAGAGGCTGGTGTAGTTGGCAGATAGTTCAAATATTGCTAATGAGAGTTGTCAAAGAATATCACATTGGTCATTACAGTCCATTATGGCTATCTCATTTCCATGTTGGTTTGAGTATGGATCTAGGGGTTATAGTAGAGATGTGATGGCTGCACGTTCTTGGTTGGCTCTTTTAGTCCAGATGCTTCTCTTTCGGTTGCTTCATATGGTATGCATAGTTTTGTAACATAAAGATTGTTTGTGATTAATTGTCATATCTATTTCCAGAGTGTGGTTCTCCACATGGGTGCGTTTTTGATTGCCCTATTGCGTCTGAGTAGCCCAATAGCCTGAACACACAGACCAGTAGTTCTCAACTGGGGCAATTTTGTCCCCCAGCGTACATTTGGCAATGTCTTAGTACATTTTTGGTTGTCACAATTGGGGATGGGGTGGTATGCCAGTTACATCCTAAAATGCACAACACAAATAATTTTCCGGTCTATATTGTCAATAGTGCCAAGATCGAGAAACCTTGAGCTAGACTGCTAGTTCTGCCCATGAGTCTCTTGAACAGGTCTATTTCAGTTAGTCTCAGGGTAGCATGCTTTACAGTTAAGTGCACTACTTGAAGTCAGCCCATTGTGCAGAATATTCAGTACTATAGACTGTCAGAAATTCTACCTGTGGATAGTGGATGGTTGTAGCAGTCCATTGGATTTGCTCATCTGTGAGATTATTTATAGAAGTTTGTTTTTCTGTGCATTGAGGATATAGGGACCCAAACGCTTGAGTTACAACTACTTGGATTGCTTCCCAAATGGCTTCTTGCAGGAGCTAGCTGCTATTAAAACTTGGCCACATATTTGCTGACTTGATAATGAAGCTTTAGTAAAATTACCAGCTGTGGAATATGCTGCTTTCTTTGTATTTGGTGGTTGGCAGATTGTCCTTAATGGGCTGTGGGGTGTCTCTTTGGGCCATGTCTATTTTGGTCATTTTGTCTTCATTTAAGACCCATTCATCTTTTCTCAGCTATGCTTTAGTAGTATACAATTCAATATGAGCTGTTTTCTCAGTGGAGACTATTACCAGTATGTTATCAATATAATGGAATGTTTGGGCTTATGGAGTTCACATCATACTTAGGCTTCTTCAACTCTGATGATAACATATTTTGAGGAGTTTGGATCTGTAAAGGTGCACTGAATATGCGATGAACTGATTTTGGTCTTCTTCCTTGAGGAAGGTAAAAAAGAAATCGTTTGTAATCATTAGTGATGTCCAAGGCTGCATACTGAGTATCAGTTATGGCAGCAATCTTTTTCTCTAATTGCCACGTCGGGCACTGTGGAAGCAATGGGAAGCACTTCCTGGTTTAAGTCTCAGTGGGCATAGTAGGCTTTGAAGCAGCATTGGCTTCCCATCTTAAGACAGTAATAATTGTATAGCACCCCTGCCTGGTATGAAAGATTTAGATTATTTTTCACCTCCTGGCATGATATATTTCTTTTAATTGTAAGTACTAGCAAGAGTTTGGTACTTATTATAGACTGATCTTGCCTGTGTTTTCAGTTAATTATTGTGGAACTAACCAAAGGCATCACAATTAATATATTCAACTAATATTTCCATACATCCAGACATCCCAAATGTTCGTATCTATTATATACTTGACCAGAAAAAAAAAAACCCCAACAAAATAAAACAAAACATCCAAGCCTGGTCTAAGTTCAAAAAGCAAGAGACCAAATTTGTTCTTGACCCTTATCATTCTATCCCAGTATAGTACAGATTTTGTGTCTAGAAGGAAATAGTAGTCAAAATTAACTCCATTGCAGATCAATTCCAAACAAAGATTTTCTACAGTTAAAAATGTGTTAGATTTTAGAGTTTGATATTTGATATTTTCTAAGAGTAGGATATGGATGCTAATAGTGAGGACTATTTTAGAAAAGAAAGCATTTATTTTAAAATATGTTTAAGATGTTATATTAAAACAATAAATGCATGGGTTTCAAAATCAAATGGTACAGAATGGCAGCAATGTTCTGTTCTGCCCCTCTTCACGATTACCTGCTCACCCAGGAAAACCCTGTTTTTCAATTTTAACTTTGTTGTGAAATGTACGTATTGGGTAACACACACACATTCAGAAAAGTGCATAGATCTTAAGTGTATAGCTGATGAATTCTCACAAACTGAATTCACTTGTATACGTACACAGATCAAGATACAGAATATGATCAGCACTTCAAAAGCCCTCTGTTTATCCTCCTTCCTGCCAACAAGGATAGCCACGTTCCTGACTTAAAACTGCACAGATAGGTTTTACTTCTTTTTGTACTCTACATAAAATAAGAAAGAAAAAGCAGCACCTGACTACTGTTGGCTGAGGGCTGGCCTGGCTCTAACAACTTGGCTCTGGTCTGGCTGAACATAAATCACTTCTCAGAACACCTACATCAGACATCAGACAGGTCACTCTGTGACCATAATCATGTCTGAACACAAAAGACAAAAACATTTTCCAAAGCACAAAAATAACCAATCAGCCTCTCCGCACAGTGAGCGACTGCTGCTGGAGTAGTCTTAAACTCACTCCATTTATTCCTCTTCCTAGATAAAAATTCAGATACCAGTTATAGAATTGTCCGCTCTTTCTGATAGCCTGCCATCCCCAGCGAAATCACGTTTCCTGGAACCATCTTCAAATCACCTAAAAGTAGCCCAAATCCAGTAACTTGTCTCTCTTAACAACTTACTGAGACTGAGCACATTTCCCCATAATGTGCTATCTTTCATTGTGAAGAGCCAGAAAACCTGAGCTTTAAGCACTGGGTTTATTTTGTTTTGTTTGTATTATATATTTTTTGTATGTGTCAGCTTTGGTTAAATTGTATTTTTTTTTTTAGGAATTTGTCCATTTCATCCAAATTGTCAAATGTATTAAAAAAATTTTTTTTCCATGTCTGTTGGGTATGTTAATGTTATTAATTCCCTTTTTCCTGATATTGGTCATTTTTCCCCTCTGGTTCTGTATTAGTCAGCCAAAGGGGTGCTGATGCAAAATACCAGGGATCTGTTGGCTTCTATAAAGGGTATTTATTTGGGGGTAGATGTTTACAGTTACCAGGCCATAAAGCATGTTACTTCCCTCACCAAACTCTGTGAGGGTTCAGCTTCCTGGGTTCCTCTCTTCCTGGGGCTTGATTCTCTCCAGGTTCAGCTGCTTGTTCTCTCCACAAGGCCAGCTGTAGACTATCAGGGGAATGGCTCATCTCTTCCCAGTGCCTTCTCTCCTTCCTCACCACCAAGCTCCTCTGCCTGCTTGCTTCCCTGGGCTCCAGCATTAAAACTCCGCATCAGAATTCCAACTCAAAACTCCAACTCTGTCCTTTGCCATGTCTTTTATCTTTGAGATTCCTTCCACCAAGGGGCGGGGCTCAACATCCTGCTGACGTGGCCCAATCAAAACCCTAATCATAACTTAATCATGCCCAGAGGAACAGACCAGTTTACAAGCATAATCCAATATCTATTTTTGAGAATTCATAACTATATCAAACTGCCACAAATTCCTTCACCAATATTGCTAGGTGTTAATAAATTTTACTAATCTTTTAAAAATACCAACTTGTAGCTTTGTTGACTTCTCTACTGTATTTTCATTGGTTTTTGCTCTTTATTATTTCATTGTTATTATTTTCATTAATTTTATTTTGTTTTATTTTCTAGATTCTTAAGATGAAAATTTAAAATATTGATATTCAATCTTTCCTTTTTCTTAATACACATCTATAAATTTCCCTCTGTGCTCTTCAGATTCATATCACAAATTTTGATTTCTTCTTTGATTTATGAATTACTTAGCATTATATTGTTTAATTTCAAGCAGTTGGAGACTTTTTAGTTATCTCTTTTGTTATTCATATCTGGCTTGCCTCTATATGGTCAGGGAACTTATTCTGAATTGTTTTAATTTTTAAAATTCTTTTGAAGCTTTATGATATAACATTTGGTTAATTTTCACAAATGATCCATGCACACTTGAAAATTGTATGGATTTTGCTGTTAGGTTCAATTTTCTGTACAGTTCAATTAAGTCAAGTTTGACTGTGATGTTCAGATGTTCTACATTCTTACTTTTCTCCCTTTTTGTTCTATCATGTACTGAGAGAAATATCTTAAAGTCTTTCATTAAGATTTTCAAGTTGTCTGTTTTTTCTTTAGTTCTGACATTTTTTGCTTTATATATTTAGAAATTATGTTATTGACCAAATACGTATTTGGAACTGTGATGTTTTCCTGTTGGGTTATTCCCTTTATCATTATGAAATGCCCTTCTTTATCTCTAGTAATGCTTTAAACCTTAGAGTCTGAGAGTAGAATAGTTACACCAACTTTTTTGGATAGGTTAGTGTTTGCATGGTATATACTTTTCCATTCTTTTACTTTGAACCTTGCTTTTGTTCTTTTTTTATTTTAAAAGTGTGTCTCTTGTGAGCAGTATATAGTTTGGTTTTGCATTTTTATTCACTATGGCAGTCTTAATGTTTTAATGCACCTTAATACAATTAACCTTACACAGTAACTGATACACTTTCCTAACAGACCTATTTGTATACTGTCTCTTTTGGATCAAATGTTTTTTATTATTCTTTAGAGAAAACAATGTGCATCTTTGGCTTACTAATTTTAATACAAATAAATACTTTGCCACTTTCTCCGTCCTGCAGTTTAACTCCATATACCTGCTCCTGTTTTTGTACTGTTTTCATACATTGTCATGCTCCATATGATGTTATGATTATTATTTTTTTAAATCAACATTTATACACATTTACCCTTTCAAGTGTTATTAAGTTCACCTAGCATTTCCACTATCTCCTTATTCCATTTGGATTATTTTTCTTCTGTCTGGAGGATTTCTTTTAGTATTTCATTTATTGAAGTCTCTCTGGAAAAAAAATACCTTTAGTTTTTCTGAAAACATCTTTTTCTCTCTCTTATTTTTTGAAGGATTTTATTTTATTTTATCTGTTTATTTTATTTATTTCATTTCATTTATTATTTTTTTGCTTAGTCTAGAATCCTGGGTTAGCTGTTATTTCCTTTAGTACTTTAAATTTTGTTCCATTGTGTTCTGGCTTACATCATTCCTGTTGAGAAATCACCTGTTAGTTTTTCTTTTTGCTCCTTTTTAAGTGGTGTGTCATTTTTCTCTGGAGGCTTTAAAAATGCTCCCTTATTAGTTTTCAGCTGCTTAACTATGATGTCCTTAGAATTGGTTTTCTTGGCATATATCTTGCTTCTAGGGTTAGCTGAGTAATTCTGGTTAAGATAGATTTTAAATTTGTGTTTTTCTGATAATGAATAAAGTTCAGCATTATTTTGATATTGTTTTTTGGCTATTTGTATATCCTCTATTATAAAGTGCCCATTTCTTTTTACATGAGCTTATTTTTTTAAGTTAAAAAATTAAAACTATTCTGAGGTTCTCAAAAATCCTTGCAATGTTTTTCTTAACTTTTGAAAAGTACTCTTTGGTAACGTATGTTTTTTAAAATGAATTTTATTGATACAAATTAATAAAGCATACAGTTCCTCCAAGGTGTACAATCAATGGAATTTGCTATAAGCACATAGTTGTGTATTCATCACTTCAATCGTTTTAGAGCATTTTCATTATTTCAATATCAATAATAATAGACAAAAGAACAAAGAAACAAACAAGAAAATTCCTCACCTCTCAATCTCTCTGTGCTTCCCCCACTGTACATAGCTGCTGTTTCTGAGTATTCTGTCCAAAGTATATAATCATTGGCTTTTAGTATAATCTCAGTATTGTACATTCATCATCTTAGAAATTCTAGAACAGTTTCATTACTCCAAAAAGAAAGACTCCAAACCCCTTAGCATTCCTTCCTCAGACAGACCTACATAACAACTAATCTTTCATCTTATGTATTGATTTATATTTACATTTTTATAAATGGAATCATGCAATATGTAGCACTCTGTATCTGGTCTCCTTCACTTAGTATAATGTTTGTTTTTTTTTTGTCTGATATTAACATTGTGTAGTATTAATTTACATTTGTTCAGCTTCAAGGAAAAATGGTCTTATATATACAATTCTACCCATATTGATATTTCACATAATATAGTTATATTTCACATAATATATTTAGTTCATAATAGGGCAATGATACAGTATTTTTCCTTTTGTGTCTGGCTTGCTTCACTCAACATTATGTCCTCCAGGTTCATCCATGTTGTCATATGTTTCACGACTTAATTTCTTCTTACTGCTGCATATTATTCCATCGTATGTAAACTCCAAAATTTGTTTATCCATTCATCAGCTGATGGACACCTGGGTTGTTTCCAGCTTTTGGCTCTCGTGAATAACGCTGCTATGAATATTGGTGTGCAGATATCTGTTTGTGTCACTGCTCTCAGTTCTTTTGGGTGTATACCTAGCAATGATATAGCAGGGTCCCATAGCAAGTCTATATTCAACTTTGTTAGTAACTGCCAAACAGTCCTCCACAGTGGCTGTACCAGATAATGTATGTTTTATACCTAAAAAATCAATTCTTATTTAGTTTAAAATTTTAAGTTATGAATATAATTTCTGATACATTTCTCTGTATTTCTATATGTTGTTTTATTAGTATCACCTTATCAAAAATTTAAAATATACTCCTTTTGAGGTCAAAACTTAATTTTTTCCTAGTTAATTTCTTTTCATGAATCAACCTGTGTATGTTAGTCCCTATAACTCCTTTTTTTGATGTTAATATCAATGTAATTACTCAAATGTTGAGTAATATCTGTATTTCAAAATTACACCTTAAATACTAGTACAATAATAAATTCTTTTAAACTGATGTATTCAGAAATAGAGAACAATATATAATTGAGAATTTCTATTTTTGTTATTCATAATCAACCATTTCAGAGAGATCCAGAATATGAGACATTAACCATACTGAATATAAGTATGTACCTTTGATGATTCGGTACTCCAAGATCATCTTAATGAATATTACTTATCCTGATTAAAATTGAACATTCTGATTAATAGTACATTGGATAGTCTAGCTTTTGCTATCCCTTAGGCTCTATTGAAAAGTCTATAGTGTAAACTATTTAGGAGTACTGGAAGCTGATTTTTTTTTTTTTTTTTTTTTTTTGAGGTACTGGAACTGGGGGTTCAACGCGGGACCTTGTATGTGGGAAGCTGGTGCTCAACCACTGAGCCACATGGGCTCCCCTGAGTTGATTTTCTCACTTGTTTGCTTGTTGTTGTTTATTTTGTTTTTAGGAGACACCGGGTACTGAACCTAGGACTTCCCTTGTGGGAAGCAGGCGCTCAACCACTTGAGCCACATCTGCTCCCCAGTAAGATGATATTTTTTAATGTTGTGTAGCAAAATTGAAAAGAGTCAGGCCAGCTAATTGTGTCATTTTTTTTTTTAATTAGGACCACGTTATGTGGTACAAATAGGTGACAAAATTATTGACTACAATGAAGAATTTCGCCTTTTTTTGTCAACAAGAAACCCAAATCCTTTTATTCCACCGGATGCAGCTTCTATTGTTACTGAGGTTAACTTTACTGCAACCAGAAGTGGATTACGAGGACAGGTATACACAGACAATTCTAATTTACCTTAGAAATCTTTTGTAGCTTTGTGTACTTATTAGATATTTTGATTAGGAGGCAATTTTGTTAAACCAATTAATTCAAACTGACGATTTTGAAAATATTCTTGCAAGTTAAAGTAAAGCATTTGGCCTTATTTATCATTAGACTTGTACATTTGTTGCTTAATTTGTCAATTTGCTGCTGCTTTTAATATAACTTGAATTTTTTAAAAGATTTATTTATTTATTTATTTACTTTTATCCAGTTTTACCCCCCATTTTTGCTGTTTTTGTGTCCATTCGCTGGGCAATTCTCTGTGTCTGTTTCCTGCCCTCTCTTCTCATCCTTCTCCTCCTGTCTTCACCGGGATTCACTCCTGACAACCTCTGATGTGGGAGAGAGGCGTCCTACCGCCTGCGCCACCTTAGTTCCTGGTTTTTCGGCGCGTCTGATCTTGGCTCTCCCTTGTGTCACTCTCTTGTTATGTCATCATCTTGCTGCGTGGCTCGGTGGGGCCTGATGGCACACCTGCTCGCGGGCCATGTGCAGGGCCTGGGGGGCTCACCTGCTCGTGGGGCCTGGCGATGTACCCACGCACGGGGCCTGACGGCGCACCTACTCGCGGGCCCTGGTGGCCCACACGCCTTCTATATTTTTCTTTATTTTTACTGGGAGGTCCCAGGGATCGAACCCAGGTTCCTCCATATGGGAGACAGACACCCAACCACTTGAGCCATATCCGTCCCCCCGCCCCATAACTTGAATTTTACAGTCAATTCCTGTCATATATGGTAGAATTTGTGAAATGACAAGCTCGTAGAGATTAAGATCAGCTGCATTATTTTTTAATTGTGAAAATTGAAGTTCAATTGTGAAAATTGCATCAGTTGACCTATTTAGCTAGTAGAAGGTTTTTGGCTCTCAATCCAATTTTTTTTCACCTCTGATATATGTATCTTAGCATTCGGTTTAACTGTGTATGGTTTATTACAGTTAAGAATTATTGCATGGATTTCAAAATTATTTTTCATGTCTAGACTTCTTACTTATATACTTCTCCATTCAATTTTTTTCTTCTTTAAAGATATGATGCCGTTAGTTTTTAAAATATTATCCTGTTTTTTAACCCATCTGACAATAGATTATTCCTCTTTTAATTTATATGATTGCAAGTGTATTTGCTATAATTTTTACTTTATTGCAATTTTTAAAACTTTTCTTATTAAGTATTTTTTTCTTGCCCTACCACATTACTCACAGAGTATGAATTTTTATAAACAATGTTGTTTGATTGAATAATACTTCTTATAAGTAAATCAATGTAACATTCAGTTAAAATTTAGCAGAATTCATTCATAGTATTACTCTTTCTATCTAAAAGATCTCAGTAATTACTGAAATGGGCTATTTAGGTTTTACTTTAGCAAGAGCTAAGTGAAGATGCTTATACAGCTGAGTTATGAATTACATTTTGACATTTTATGCCAATGTCATTCCCTATTTTAAAGTACAAATATGAAAATATGATATAGTATTTTTTAGCAGCTTTATAATTTATATAGCATACAATTCACCCCACTTAAATTGTACAATTCAATGTTTTTTAGTGTATTTGTTGGGTCATACAGTAACTCTGTGTTTAACATATTGTGGAACCGATAAACTGCTTTTCTAAAGAGGCTGCATTATTTTACACTTTCACCAACAACAATGTATGAGGATTCCATTTCTCAATATCCTCGCCAACTCTTATTTGTCTTTTACATTTTAGCCATTCTAATATGTGTGAAGTTGTATCTTTGTTGTTTTGATAATATAATACTTTAACTATGATATCTTTTTATTTCTTAATGTGGATCCTTATCATTTAAGCAAAATTATGGTTTCCCTAGTTTTGATATATTCTAGTTTTTGAACTAAATAACATACATACAGATATATTAAGAAATGCAATTTCTTATAGCTCTCCTATAATATTTAAAATTTTATTGATGAATTTAACTATTCATTTATCTACTTTTGGTCAGACATATTTGCAAGAGTGTCTCATCTTTTACTGGAAAGAATCAAATGCTTTACATATTATAATACTTGTACTATTTAAATAGTAAAAGTACAAGGCCTGTTGGTGGGAATTTTTTTAACCCTATTTGTAGAATATCCTTGTCTTTATTTTTCATTTTTTATTTTAAGCTATTGGCTTTAACCATTCAGCATGAAAAACCTGACTTAGAGGAACAGAAAACAAAATTATTACAACAGGAAGAAGATAAGAAAATACAGCTAGCCAAACTTGAAGAATCTCTTTTGGAGGTAAAATGTGATCATTCAGGATTACTTCATGTTACTTTTTTTCCTTTAATGAATAGAAATAACTGTTTTAAAATTTTTTTATTAGTACCTTCAGCTATTTTTGGTTGTTTCAAATACTTATCAGCATATATCTCAAAGTCACAATTCAAACAGAAAAAAGGTAGATATTTTGGAATATAGAATCTTGAGGAGGAGTATTTGAGACAAACAATTAACTAATAATGTCTAATATTTAATTATCTCTTATATGCTCAGTATTTCAAGAAGCATTAAAAGGTAGGCAGAATACTTGAAATTATGAGTTAATCTATGTCATTAAGTATTTCTTAGTTTCATTAGATTGATAAAAATTAATACATATGCAGTGCTTTGACAGTGATACAGTATCATATAATGATTTACCAAATTGCTTGATATCAGAAGGCCATAAATGTTGAAATTCTTTTAACATGAGGTAAATTCCTAATAACATTACCAAATTAATGACAGTTAATATGGTCTCTTTAATGGGTTATTTATATAGATATAATAATGTTCATATTATTTTGTTATTTTTTTCCTACAGACACTTGCTACATCTCAAGGCAATATTTTAGAAAATAAGGATTTGATTGAATCTTTGAATCAGACAAAAGCAAGCAGTGCACTTATTCAAGAGTCACTTAAAGAATCTCATAAACTCCAGATTTCCCTTGATCAAGTAATTATTTCCTCCTTTTTGATTTTATATCATGTTTTCTAAACATTTTTGTTGATATGATAAAAAATGTAGAGCCATACCTTCAGGGGAAAGAAGATATGGAAAGAAGAAAGTTATTCAGAAGCACTAGAGCTTTGGGTCTGATTTTAATTATTATAGAGAGACTGTTAAAATTGGGGGCATCAAAGATATGATCTGCTGGTCAGTGTTCACTGCTGGAGTCTACTGTTTTCTGGCATAGCTTTTATATAAGGTGAAGCTACGATTTTATACTGCTGTATATTGAAAATGAACATTAGAGAAAATCTTTACCATACTTGGAACTTTCCTTAAGGCAAGTTAAATATATATTAATGAGAACGGATGTAAGTTACTTTTCCATTAAAAAACGTTTTCCTCTGTACTCACCCCATAAGTGTGATGATCTGAGCTATTTTCTTACAGCTGTCTTAAAATTATTTTTATTTTGTTCTTTTGATACTTCCTTCAGCAAAATTCCAACCCTGTGTCAGTAAACATGGCTTTTCCTCTCCTGCATTCTGGTAACTGAGTGTTGCTGGAGAAGATCATACGACCAGGCAGATTATTGTCACTATGGCTCCCAGGTTCCAATCTGACCTGGACGCCTCACTGATAGATAACTTTAAATCTTTCGTATTCACCTCGGTGACGTCCCAATTTTTTTCCTGTGTTCTTTAGCCCTTGCTCAACTTCTAGACTTATTTATTATTACTTTCTCCACTTAGGAAAGAGCTCCGCGGTAATACCTTTGGCAGAATGTGGCAGTCACCTCCACATCTGCAAGGCTTAACCCTGTTGAGAGGGTGAGAGATTGGACTGCATTGGAATCAGCCCACCTTCTCTACCAGGGTTACACTTTTCTTCAGATGTGCTGGTGACTGTTGTTCTCTAACAAAAGGTTTCACAAGTTTTGTTCCTTCTTTTTTTTAACAGAGCTTGTTAAGTCACACACGTAATCTTACAAGTATTCATAATCTCGTGCTTTGATCAGAATGACAGGGAGAACCTTCTCAGAGTTCCTTTCAGAACCTTGAGGCCCTTCATCCTGTGACCCTCTCACTCCTGTCACCCTTCACCTGGAGATGGAGTACAAGCTCCTGTGGTTATGGCTCTTTGTGTGCATCCGTTCCAGCAGTGCTCGGTGTTCAGCACCCCTGTGTGGGCATCTGGGACAGTCCTCTTCTCCACTCTAGTCCAGCAGTGCTCTTCTTGGTACCAATCCCATACCCGAATTTCATAGTTGGAACTTTTCCCTACTGCAAGTCTGGCCCTCTTGTTTTACCTTAACTGATTCTCTTGTGAAATGTAAAATTGCAGCATCTATTCTCTGATCATAACTGTGTACCGTTCCACTCACCCTCTTAGGCCTAGTGACTAGTGCTCTTGGTACTCATTAAGACCAATCCATAAACTACTCCTAGCTCTGTCATTTGAGGCATAGACAAGTATTTAAGATAGATTGTGCTTAGTTTCATAAAAATAAGGAAGAAAAACTAGTTTATACAATTCCTTTTAATTATGAAATTCTATGATTCTCCATCTTCGTTTGTTGTTTGTATGTATTCATTGCTAGATTTGTGCATAGTGGCCTGTAGATGGCAGTAAAGTTCCAATCCTAAGGCATTTTCTCCTCCGCCACTGAACCACAGGAGCGGGATGCCTATCTCCCTCTCGCTGAGAGTGCCAGCAAGATGTACTTCATTATCTCTGACTTGTCCAAAATTAATAACATGTACCGTTTTAGTTTGGCTGCTTTTCTCCGACTTTTCCAACGAGCTCTGCAAAACAAACAGGTATGTCGTTGGTTACCCAGTAGTTGAGAGTGAATAAGAGTGATCATTTTGTTAGGGTGCTTTAAAAAAGTAATTTCCTGAGAAAACTTGCATAGAGAAATGTTTTCAAAAAACCACATGTAACACTTTTAAATTATATTTAAAAGAAACCAAAAATTTGTTGATTACATTTTTTATTAACAAAGAGTTTCAATATGACAGTCTTTCTGATGGAAATGACTTATGTGCTAAGTATAAATTAATAAGTAATAGATGATCATTAAAAATCAGATAATTCAGAAAGGCATAAGGATAGAAAACTATCCACATGATCCCAACACCTAGGGAAAACTACATTTAATATTTCATTGTGTATCCTTGTTGTTTGAGGCTGTAATGTGTTCCAAGTATTGTTCTAGATAATGGGGATACAGCTGTGTATTAAACAGACAAAATTCTCTGCTTCATGAAGCCTTTATTCTCGTGAAGGAGAGCATATATTTAAAGGATGACAAATTGTTTTAAACAAGAAGATACTATACTGTGCTTTAAAAACTTGTTAGTATATTGTGGACAACTTTCATGTCAATAAATATAAACCTATACACTACTTTTTAGAGATTGTGAGTCTATACCATACTTTATTTAACCAACTCCTATATGGACATTGTTCTGGTATCTCTGCTGAATATGATATTACCCCAAATTTAGCAGATTAAAACAACCATTTTCTGCTGGTAATTTGATCAGCGCACACTGTCCCTGTTCCCCAATGTCTGGAGGACTTGAGAGCAGGGAATGAAAATCACCTGAAAACTCACTGACTGGGACTGCCGACTGGAATGCCTGCCGGCTGGATTGCAGTGGGGTGCCAAGCCTGTGTGTTTCAGTGGGCAAGGCAGAAGCTGAATCGCCTTTTATAACCTTTTATAGCCCGGCCTTGGGCGTACAGTGTCACTTCTGCCGTGTTTTGTTGGCTGAAGCAGTCACCAACCTGCCCAGATTTGAGGGGAGGGAAAATGGACTTCCTTGAGGGAAGGAGTGTCAGAGAATTTCAGGGCTATGTTTTAAAACAGCTCTAGACGTTTATGGTTTATCCAATATTTATGCTTCTCCAGTAGTGCCTTAATTAAATTTCTAGACTTGGATAGCTGGGCAAAAAAAGTTCATTTTTAAGCCTTTTCACAAATATTGTCTAATTATTCTTCAAACAAATACTTACTGCAGACTTACTGTGTGCCAGACATTGTTTTAAAGGCTTGGGTGTATAGCAGAGCACAAAAAAGGAAAAAGAAATTCCCCATCTTTGTGGAGTGCGCTATTTAAGGTGTTCATAAATGAGTTATTTTAGAAAACTTTTATTTCATTACAAATAGTGATTATAGTTTATTGATTTGCTTTCCACTAACACATCTCATTTGAAGTTATTCTTACAGTCAAATTTGAAATAAAGTGGCACCTAATGGAGAGCTTATACTTTGGGGGTAGAGTTGTTAGCAAAAATCTGTCTGTTCGGTCATGGTAGACTAGAAAAGCATTTCTCCCTGCAGACAAATGATAGGTTTCAAGAGGAAATAACAAGAAAGACAAGAATATATAAATGTGGCTTTGGTCCCTCATTTTTAAAAAATATTTTTGAATTTTAAAATATGTTAAATTTAGTCAAATCATTTGTAATAAGCTGGTAGAAGCAGTTTCTCACACACACACACACACACACACACACACCCAGAATAGTGTAAAGTATGAGAGCTGGTTCATAATATATGATTGATCATATATTTGATTCCTTGTGTGTCAGTGGATAAAACTAGAGAGACATTTATACTTATCATTTTTGCATTATAAATTTCCAGTAGATTGCTTAGCAAGTGCATGGTGGTAAGTTCATTTTAAATCCTTTCTTATCGTTTTGTCAAAAAGATACATACTTTTGTGCATGACTTTTGTAAGTTCACTTCTCTAATAAAAAAATATTTTTTAAAAACTTAAAAAAATATATGTACATGTTTTGAAAGTCATTGATTGACCTTATCTATAATCTGCGGTATGAGAACTGATAAATAGGGTGGAAGCTCTAAAAACTTAATAAGTTATGTTGGTCATTTTTTATTTTTAGAAAAGCTAATCACTCTGTATCTCCTTAAATGACAGTAATTCTGTAGTAATATGGCCACTGTGTATGTATGTGCATTAAATATATTTTTATAAAAAGTCAAAGAAGTTTAAATATGTGGAGTAGAAAACTTGCTTTTTTAGTGTTTTGAAAATCTGGATCTTATAGGTACCATACTCTCTTAAAATAGAGTGGTTTTTAGTAGATCTAAGTCTTAATTTCAGATTTGATCTTTATTATTAAAATAATATAATGAAAGGAAGCATTTGCCACATGAACTATGAATGACGAGCTCTTTTATTTAGAACATTGTACTAACAAGGTCGGAAGCATGGGTTTTATGCATCTGAATGCCAGTTCATGATGTCTTACACCATTTTCACACATTTCACTACTGATTCTTTGTAGTATTTCTCTAAACCATTAGAATTATTTTACTATTTTTTTCTCATTGTCAGTTATAATAATAAGGAATCAAGCAAATTTAGTCTAAAGGTTGTTCCATAATTGAACTTTGCAAGGCATGTATTCTTCATATACTCTCTGAAGTAAGATGTAAAACTTTTATCACTCTTAGGGAAAAGGCCAATCTTTATAACCTTCCCATCCCACATTCCTACCCCAAGCCACTTTTAATTAATCTCAAAGGAAAGAACCACCATTAATACTTTATCAAATCATGGCTTTTACTCTACTTTCCATTTTACAATGGAAGTACAATAGGAAACCCTAACTAAGGGTGTATATGAGTTTTTACAGCATCTATTTCAAAGTTATTGTCCATCTTTATTCAACGTTGAAGACATAGTTTCAGATTGTTTAGGTTCTTATACTGAGGATGAGAAAAATCTGACTAGAGTACTTTGGTAATATTGTTTCGAGGCTGGATTGGTAATTATAATATATGTAATTTAAATGATTTTAACCTAGATTGATGCAGATTGTATTTTTAATGCCAGTAGGAATGAAAGTGGTAAGGTCAAATTCAATTCATATTGCAATATTGGAAAATGATTTTAATTTTTATTTATTGAAATCTTTAATTCCATACATTAAAGAAAAACATCAATTTTTAAAATTGTATTACTGTGCAAGTTTAATGCACTTAATCTGTTAGTCCCTTGAATTTGATGGACAAAGATCCTTGTTCCAGAATCAGTTTTGAGTATGGGGAAACAGTGAATAAGAGTGAATAAACTGTGGGATACCTTTTAAATGTTCATCAATTTTCTGATGGGTTTTCAATTTTCAAATTGTAATCTACAGGATTCTGAAAATACGGAACAGAGAATCCAGTCTCTTATCAGCTCATTAAAACATATGGTATATGAATATATATGCCGTTGTCTATTTAAGGTAAGAAACATTTTTCAAATATAAAATGCTACTTGATCCTTAATTTAATACAGTATTTACAATTAAATCATATAACTTCATCTACTGAAAAGGTATTGAAATAGGCATTTCTGGTATTTTCCCAGAATATATTCATTACTAGCTAGCATGTCTTCCAACATATGGGGATATAGTAGGGAAGGGAGAGCAAATACTGGGTTCAGAGCAGACTTAGCTCTGAACATCCCAGTCAGTAGTCCCTGAAAGAAGAAACTATAGTGGATTATGTAGCACATTGTCTACCAGGGTTTTTCAGCTTGACACTATTGACATTTGGGGCTGCATTTCTTTGTTGCAGGGGGCTTTCTCTGCTTCGTAGGTTGTTAGAAGCAGCTCAGGCCTCTACCAGCTGATGCCAGTAGCAGCCTCCCATCCACCCAACCAGTTTTGACAACCAAAATATGGCTCTAGACATTGCCAAATGTCCCTGGGTAGGAGTGGAGAGCAAAACTGTACCCCATTCTTAGCATTAGGAAGTAAACTAATATCTGATACTGAGTTATTAAGAGAAATTTATCATACAAGTCTTCATATTATAAGGGCTCCAGATGAATACAATGAAAAATATCTTAGAGATTTTTGAATATTATAGAAAACACAGTTTTTTCGCTTGGGATTTTTTATTTTTTAAATATCAGTCTTTGGGTATAGTGTAAGACATACAGTACTGCTAAAGAATAGCTTTGTAAATGCAATTAACTGAGAGAAATAGTTATATGACCCAATTATATAGGCTTCATAGAAATCGTGCAACATATATAGTTAATATATTCTTTAGAATGGGATATTTTTATGACTAGAGTGATTTTGTCAAGGATCTTGACTTGAGATGGAAAGTAAATCCTTTAAAATACCTTTCATCACTTTGGCAAGGGATCTTATGGGTAAGTCAAAGAAGTATAATTGAGCATTTCTGCAAAATTCCTTTTTAAATTTTAAGAGAACTGTGGACTTATATTTTCCTTTTAAAAGTCTTGTAGTTAACTACAATTCTAAAAATCCTGTTTGGGCTTCAATTTTAACTTGTGTAAAATGAGGAATTGTAAACAAACGATCTGAAAGCCCGTTTTGTCACTAAAATGTTATAATCCTAGAATATGAGGATGACCTTCATAGTGGTAGAGTTTCATAAGTTATAGATCTCATGATACCACTAGCATTTGTATAATGCATTCCCTCCTGCATTGATACATTGAAATTCTTTATTACATAAGCAGAACTTAAAATATTCTCAGAAAGAGTTTCAATCTTTATGGAAAAATCTTAAAAATTTTTATTTAATTTAACTACTGTATTATTGGTGGATACTAGATTATTTTTTGCTATTATAATTAAGTATTCAGTACCCAGATGAGTTAACATACAAATGAAGTGTAGTGACATCACTTTACCTTTTTTTTAATTTTTATTTTTAAATTAAGCAATGACTTTATTTTCTAAGTACAAAGACATATTTATGCAACCAGGGCAGAGGCTGTGGATGATTCGTATTTCCAACTGGGGGGAGAACTTGCTTCGTCTTCTGACATCGAGCCAGTTGGTGAATTTGGCTTTCAGTCGGAGTCAGATGGAATTTGGCATCCTTTACCTTTCTGTTCCTCTCAAGGTGCTTTCGAAAAGCCACAACTTTCTTAATTAGATGGTAGAGATCCTAGGAAGATCAGGAGCAAGTAGTTAGGACTTAAGAATTCTCAAGATTTTATTGCCTGTCACAGAACATACTTGTGCAACCCCATGTGAGTCTCTTAGGATCGCACAGATTTGTGAAGGAATCAGGCCCTTCTTGGCCAGTTTGTAGATTTGCTCCATCATGTCATCAGACGTCAACTTCAGCCAGGTGGGGACGCTGCAGCGAGAGGGCCAAGCCACTGGGACAGGCCCTTCCTGGGAGCCTGTGACCCATGATGGCAGCGGTTGGCAGTGAAGAAACAGAACAAAGCAAAACACTTTACCTTTTAAAGATATATTTATGTTTATCTAGGAGAGAGGTTCAGAGGCTTAATCATCCTTAACATTTTAGTACACAGTTAGTATTAGTCACTATCTTGAATAATACTTTTCTATTGTGAAAAGTTGAAAATCATAACAAAATTGCTCTGGTTTACAATTCTCAAGGTATGTATTTTATTGCTGATGGAATATCCATTTTGTAAAATTCATATTTCTGTATAAGTAATATTAAACTTATGTATTATGAATTCAGTATTGCATAGAGTTTCACTGGTGAATAAAAATTCAGAAGGCCCATTAATCATAAAATAATGAGATACATCTCTCAAGATTTAAGCACTACAACTTTATTTAATATGGAACCACTTTCTTATTTTAGTGCAAGCTTTTCGGGTTTTTAGTAATCCCAATAACATTAAACTTCGTACCAGAATTTCTCTCCTGCTGATTTTGCTGTTGTGTTGGTGACAGCAGTATGACAACAGACTCTTGAAAATGAGAGAGACTACTTTTATTAATATTCAGATCACATTGAACTGAGTGCAAGTAGACCTGGAACATAAAAATGATTTGTTTTCCAGCAGGAAATTTAGACTTTTAGTAAAGTAACCAAACAGAGAAAGCTATCTAGCAATTTCAGCTCAGATTATTAGCTTATGTCATTCTTTTTCTTTCTTCAAAAAAAAACATCAAAAGTTTTTATTTAAGTAACCTAAGTATTTTAGACAATTATATGATAAGTAGCATATTAGGTTACCCAAAATTTGTGATCATAAAAAAATCTACATACAAGTTGCATAGCATTTCTTCATCCCAGCTTGTCATTTGGAATGGAAAGTAATAGGAGAAAATAATGGAAGTTGTTGGAGTGTTAACTAGCTTCTATGCTGGGTGAACGTACAGAAAAGTTTGAGGGGAAAGTTAGGAGAGCATATTCTTAGTTTCCCCTTCCTCATAGCCATGTTATCAGAAAGAGGTCTCAGTTGTATAGGAAGAACGTCTGGTGGGGCATAAAGAGAAGTTTTTTCATGCAGATTCCTGGTTCGTGTATGCCTGTGCAGCCCACTTTAGCTCCCACTCCAAATGAATTTCTGGTTGAGGGGTAGAATTCAGATGGGATGTTAGGTTTTAAAATAAAATATTAATAACACCTCATGATTCTGTTTATCTTATAAATCATTAATTTGAATTCTGATTTTTTTTCCTACTAAATATTTTTTGTATTTAAAAAAGAAGTTCTGTGATTGGGTGTGTCAAAATTTTACAACTTGTGGCTATTAGAGTAAATCTTGACAATTTGAAAATTTTCTTCTTTTTAGATAGCCTTGAAACTCTCAGTAATATATATAACCCTTTAGTTTTGTGGAAGTACAATTGCATGTGCATAAAATTGTTGATTAAAATGTATAATTTAGCTTTAAGCATGAATACAAGTGCTCATGTTCTATGCCATTTCAATTCCTTTGAAATTAAAGCAGGATTTTTCTTCATAAGGTAACATCTACTTTATATTTTTCATTGAACATTTTTGAAAGTATGAATATTTTAGAGAAGAAAGGAAGGAATTACTTATACTTTCTACTGCTTCTTAGTCTTCTTTAAGAGTCACTGAGTTTATGGAATATTTTTGAAGTACATTTCCTTTCCAATAGTGTGTAGTATATCAGTATGCAGATGCCATGGTAATAGTAACTATCACCGTTTTAGACTTACAGTGTACCAGGCCCTGTGTTAAGTTCCTACCTACACTGTTCATTCCTAAAATAACCCTGTTACACAGGGGAGAAAACTACATTTTAGAGCTTGGTAATAACTTTTCTATAGGTTACTCAGCTTTAAAGGATGTTGGAACTAGATTTCAAACCCATTCTGTTTGATGCTGATGCCTTTTTTAAAAATCACAGTTATTTTCCCTCCTCTTCATGCTGATAGGATGTGGGTGAAACACAGCACTGTATCTGGAAATGTGACTTGATCTCAATTATAAATCTGACTTTTAAGATTCCATTATTTCAGAACGTTCTTTCAGAAACTATAACAAATATATACTACTAATAGATGGCGTTAATAGTAGGATGGTTTGTGGGACAAATACACCAACTATAAGCTATAGACTATAGATAGCAGTAATATTATGGCAATGTTCTTTCTCAGCATTTGTAGCAAAAGTGTCACACAAATATAAGGTGTTGGTGGTAGGGCAATGGATGGGAGTCCTGTATGGTATGTGTGATTGTTTTGTGAACATACAATTTCTCTAGTACAATAAAAGATTCCCTCATTTTGTGTTAATTGTGCTTTAATCATTTCACTCTTTTTGAGTACTTACTAGAGTATGTGTGATGGAATAGTATGGGATGTGGGGCTGACTTAAATTACTCAGTGATCTAACCATTTCTTAATGGTTTTTCTTTATTTAGCTAATCATGGAGATGACCAGTTGAGATTTTGCTTACTATATATCCCCTTGATATTAAAATATTTTCTAAGAGAACCCAAGTATACTGAGATAAATCGATATTCAATTAAAATGACCAAATTTTCTAATCTGATAAGCAGTGTAAAGCAACTATCTTAGAGATACCAAAATAAGATTAAACATTTGGTCAAATTTTGATGTGACAGTTTCTTTTTTAATAGTTTGTTTTTTAAATAAGTATTCAAACAATTCTTAAGCTTGATTTATTCATTCTTAATTTACTTCAGTTTAGTTGGAAATGATGCTTGCTCTGTCTCTTATGGTATTTTCAGTTTATTGTCTTCTAGAATTATCAATTTTCTTCATTATAATTTTATTATAAAGTACTTATGACTAAAGGGACTGTTCACTACAGCTAGACAATCATACAGCTAGCAAAAAGAGCTTTCTTCTGCCAGCTCCAGCTTGGAAAATCATGGAAAAAGATCCTAATTGATCTGGCTATGTGGCACCCATTGTAATGTGCTTGGAGTGATATAACGTGAATTGCCCAGCTTTGAGCAAGTGTTTATCCCTAATGTCAGAAATATGTTCTGTGACCAGGAAAAGGGGAGAAGCGTAACCTCCATTACCCATTTATTTGCCGCATGTTGTGTGACTATTTTGCCATCATTTTGGAATTTGCCCTCAGTAATAATTAGCAATTAGCGTACTGACTCCAGTGGATAATTGGAGGATCATAATGTGTCAGGAGCTTTCCTTCTCTCCATTAACACTAGAAAGTATATTATTCCTCCTAAGTTCAAAGGAAGAAATGGCCAAATAAATACTGTGTGAGTTTGTATATATATTTAAAGTAAAGGATTAACTATATCTTTAAACAATGATGCCTTTGAAGTATTAATAATTTATTGTCTCATCTATCTTAATTATTTCTTTACTTTAGATTATAGTTGTTATTGTAATCATTTAAAATATCCATTAATATATAAAACAAGTATCTTAGTTGCTTGTCTAGCTAGTTGTTGCTGAACTCCAGACCTGAATGACCTCTTGCCTAAGAACACTACGCATCTCCTCAAAAGACATGTGTTGATGTTTATAGTATTTTAATTCCATGATACCAAGGTAGTTGGTTGTAACTGTTTTTCCCATACTTCAGTGGTTGGCCAACTGCTTCCAACTTTTTATATTTTGGATTTTGATTTTTTTTCCTTCATATTTATTTATTTATTTATTTATTTAATGTTTTAAAAGATGCTTAGATGACATAAATGTTACACAAAAATTACAGGGATTCCCATGTTGGATTTTGATTTTTAAAAAATCATTGACCATGTTAAAGTCATGAATATGTGTTTACTTTTATTTATTCACTTAATAGGTGCTTATTGAGCACTTGCTACATATATACATATCAAATATATTTCTTTTATAAAATAAATTATTCTTTTGTACTTTATTATTTGAAGCACTTCATTTGACCAACAGAGGGTGTTTTTTTGCAGGCAAGAAATTGCTTTCTGGTAGTATTTACAAGAAAGTAATTTTTTTTCTTGTATGCTTTTTGCAAATATTGTATCCTAATATCCTTATATCCCTATCTATCTGTAGATTTATAATCACACAAATATAATACTAGATAGAAAGCATTATTTACAGTCTGGGAAAAGCTAAATAAAATGTATAAGTTAGAACTTGGTAGGAAGGACTGTGCTTGAGTAGATGGTTTTTTTTTTTCTTTAATAAACATTTACTTTGATCATTTTATGAAAATGATATGAGCTTAATTTAGAAAATTTGCATAATACACAGAAGGAAAACAAGAAAACAAAAATAACCTATGTCAAAAATCAATACATAAATCACTGATAAAATTTTTGGTATCTATTCTTCCAATGTTGTTTTTTTGGAAATTCATGTATGTAGATGTTTATGTATACATATTACCCCTCATTCCACAAAATAGGCTATGCTGTTTTGAATATTATTCATGATATTCAATTAGAATATCATGATTAGAGAAGTTGTGGGTTTATAGATAGATCATGCATAAAATATAGGATTCCCATATACCATTCTATTGTTAACACCTTGGTGTAGTACATTTGTTACAATTGATGAAAGCGCATTTTTGTAATTGTACTATAATGGTAGTCCATGGTTTAACTTAAGGTTCACTGTGTTGTACAGATCCATTAATTTTTTTAAAAAAAATTTATTCTAGTAACATATATAAAACCTAAAATTTCCCTTTTAACCACATTCAAATGTACAATTCAATACATTCACAATGTTGTGTACTATCACCACCTTCCACTACGAAACAGTTCTTTCATCCCAAATAGAAACCCTGCACATTTTAAACCTTAATTCCCCACCCCCACCTCATTCCCTAGTGAACCTATATTCTAGGGAGTGTGCTTATTCTAATTATTTCATATCAGTGAAATCATATAATATTTGTTCTTTTGTTTCTGGCTTATTTCATTCAACATGATATCTTCAGGGTTCATCCATGTTGTTGCATGTATCAAAACCTTAATCCTTTATATGGCTGAATAATTTTCCATTGTGGAATTGTGTAGATATACCGCATTTTGCTTATCAATTCATTGGTTGATGGACACATGGGTTGTTTCTATCTTTTGGCAATTGTGAATAATGCCACTATGATAATCAGTGTGCATATTCTGTTCCGGTTTCAGCTTTCAATTCTTTTGGGTATATACCTAGTAGTGGGATTGCCGGTCATATGGTAATTCTGTATTTAACTTTCTGAGGAACTGCCAAGCTGTCTTACACAAAAGCTGCACCAGTTTACATTCCTACCAGCAATGAATGAGTGTTTCTATTTCTCCACATCCTCTCCAACAAATACTTTTCTTTCTTTCTTTTTTTTAATTTTTAGTAATAACACTTCTAGTGGGTGTGAAATGGTATCTTATTGTGATTTTGATTTGCATTTCCCTAGTAGCTAATGATGTTGAGCATTTTTTTCATGTGCTTTTTGGCAACTTATATACCTTCTTTGGAGAAATGTTTATTTAAGTCTTTTGCCCATTTTTTAACTGGGTTGTTTGTCTTCTTATTGTTAAGTTGAAGGATTTCTTTATTTATTCTGGATATTAAAACCTTATCAGATATGTGGGTTTCTAAATGTTTTCTTCCATTGTGTAGGTTGTCACTATACTTTTCATGTTAGTGTCCTTTGAGTCAAAAAAGTTTTTCATTTCGATGAGGTCCCATTTATCTGTTTTTTTTCTTTTGTTGCTTGTGCTTTGCATGTAAATTCTAAGAAACCATTGCCTAACACAAGGTGCTGATGCTGCTTCCTTATATTTTCTTGTAGGAGTTTGATAGTTCTAGCACTTATATTATAGTCTTTAATTTATTTTGAATTGATTTTTGTACATGGTGTGAGGTAGTGTAACCGTTGGCCAATTTGATGTAATTATGAATTCCAAAAATATAATTGGATCATGCTTGTAAACTGATCTGTTAATCTGGGCATGATTAGGTTATGATTAGGGTGTTGAGCCCCACCCCTTGGTGGGTGGGGAATCAAATATAAAAGGCATGGCAAGAACAGTTTTGAGAAGCAGTTTTTTTTGAGAAGCAGTTTTGATGTTGGAGAAAAGGCCCCAGGAGAAGAGAAGTGAGCCAT
>JAQZBX010011816.1:0-42117 GCA_029593785.1 Cabassous unicinctus
ACTAGAAAGGGGCAGCCCCAAGATTAGAATTCAGGCCATCTGACTTTAAAGCCTTTGCTGTGAACAACCATGCTAGAGAGATCATGACAATATCAACAACAATGCAAAAATAACATTAGTGTTTGATTACACTATATGCAATGGGCACAACTCTCTTGGACTATTTGGAGAGTTTTATTCAAAGGGAAAAAATACAGTCAGGTTGGATTTCTGATGCATGAGAAGGAGGAAACAGGGACCAGGATATTGTAGAGAAACAGAATTCAGCTTGGTGTAAGACTGTTTCAGCATTTGGAGCCGTACCAAACAAAGCACAGACTGGGAGCCGTCTGCCAGGAATGCTGAAGATGGAACCCCTGCTCCAGGTGCAAAGTTCAACTGCTTCACCTCTCCTACTCCCCCAGCTCACTGATTCTCTGATGCAAAGATTTGAAAAGCTTGTTCTCTTTTGCCAGCTCCTTCTCGGGCTAACATTTAAATGTTGAAGCCCTCCCTCTTCTTTCACTCTCTACAGTAACCAGTACTTTTTCATACTCAAACCTAGCTTTAATTATCATTTGTATTCTAACAGCTCCCAGATTTTACATTCCAGCTCAGAAATCTTTTCTGAGCTCCAGAACTACCTTTTAGATGCAAACTAACCATGCTATTCTATAGGGAGCACCTGGTCTAGTTTGAGCTGGTCTCTAAGGAAAAAAGCAAAATGATGGGTTTAATTGAGATCTTTGAAAATGTACAGAAATGTAAAGGTATCTGTTGGTGTTTGAAAACAGACAAACCATTTGAACTTGTAACACTGGCTTGTATCTTTGGACCACCTAGAAAGGAAGTGTAATATTAGCATATTACTTGGACATTTAGGGAACAGTATTTACAATGTCAAAATGCTTTAAATGCTGTTTTCTGATTTTAAACTTTTAAAATCATCCTACGGACATTTGAAAAAGACTTCATTAGGGAAACAGAACAGAAGGTCTATTTATCAATCTCAATATTATTAAACTAACAAAGTTTGGGATGTAGAAGAGGAAAGATATGATGAATGGAAGGATGGAAACTTAATGTCCTCATCTATACAAAATGGAGCCAAGAGGTGCCCATCCTCTAAGGTTAATGAAATGAGCAATAAAGGTTTAAATGAGCTGTTTGAAGTTGCAGAGGTGACCAGAAAAGGAACTGAGTATTTGATATAACTATACTGCGAGGTCAAGAAACAATATCAAGTGAAGAAATAGCTATATAAACATATTACATAGAGGAAAGTAGGTAATTCCAAGTTTAGCTGTAGTAGATACTAGTTTCCTCTAGGTCACTGCATTCCAGCATTCATGTCTGGTAGTCACACCCAGTGCAGTCTGCCTGTGTTTTATGGAAGCTAAACCCATTACCAGTCCCAGGGATAACTTCATTGGCCTAAGCCCAGTTAGCTATTCCATCTCCCTGCTCATAATGATTGATTCGGGCATAAGCAATTGACCCAAATTTTAGGGGATTTTGGAAAGGAAATACCCCTGCTTCCCTGTGAGAGGTCTCAGAGAGAATGTCCCTCTCCTTCTCTGGAAAGTGAGGTATAAAGATGTTATATCATGAAATGCTACAGCCACCTCTTCCATCTAGGGAGGGCCATTATAAGAATAAAAATAACACAGAAGGAGGTTGAAGCCAGAGACCGTCTTAGAAATGTAATCAAAGTCCTGGTGATGCTGTAATCCTCTTCTCAAACTACACCTGAAGTCATAGACACCCCTTCAACTGGTTGGCTATGGGACACAATACATTTTCTTATTGTCTACTTAATACCCTTCTGCATCTTCTCTCATGGGTAGAAAAACCCCAATTTTATTCAGTGGTATCACTGTTGCCAAATAAATGATGACACTCCCAGCCACCTTTAGAATTATGTGTGGGCACATGGCTGAGCTCTGACCAATAAGATTTAAGCAAATTGTTGTGTGGAACTTAACAGGAAGCCACCTTCAAGATTCCTGATTTAACTAGAGCATGCCATATTTGTTTTGCCTCCTCACTCGTCCTCCCACAAGGAATGAGGAGCTCCAGCAGTAGGAATTTTGAAACTTTGAAAATGGAAGCCATGAGGGAATAAACAGATATGAGAGCCTTATCTTTTTATTCCCTGATGACCATGAAGTTAAAGACCAAAGATTGACTGCATATCTTCAGACATTTTTTAACCTAAGAAAATTAATGTAATATATTTAAGCTACTATTAATTTGCAGTAAATCTGATACAACTGGCTTTTCTGTAGTTTCAAAAGTTAAACAGTCCTGATAGATGGACTCAAACAAAATGTTCTCACCTCTAGAGAGGACCGATACATGGATGGTGAACAGATCTACAGAGGACTATTGTTTTTCCTATAAGCAATGCATTATTTGATTTTTTTAAACTTTCATGAAAAGAAAGAAAAAATGAAGACAATGCAATTAGGTGTGGAGAAGCCCAGGAGTCAGGAGCAAAACATTAAAATACATGGATTTATTGTAGCTCTAGGGCAGCAAGAAAACAGAGGAGTGATGATATACAGGAATCTTGGACAGTTCTCTATCTAAAGTCAATTTAAAAGTCAGGAAGGAATCACTAGAAAACATTGTATACGTGTGCACACTTACACAAACACCTCCAAACATGGCCTCATATTTCCCATAAATGATGTGGGAAATATGCACAAAATGTTATTAAGAGAAAGAAGTGGAATGCCTAACAGTACTTTGAATATTTTTTAAATGTGTGGTTCAAGAGAAAAAAAAATATGAGAATCTTCACAAAATATTATCAGTGTTCATCTCTGGGTGGTAAAGTAATAGTGAACACTTACAATTTTATATATTCTTTTCAGTACTTATCAAATTCTTTACATTGAGTATGTCTTACTTTATAATCAGAAGAGAGCAATATACTTTTTTTTTTTAATGTTTGTAAAATATTTTTAATTGAAAAGAGAATCCTGGGTATTGAGGGTATAGCTCTTTGGAAACACCGTTTGGGCTCAGCTGTTTTCAGGGAGACAAGAGTACAGGAGATATGATCACACCTGGCCTTGGAGCAATGGCAAAAGGAGCGTCCTGGAGCCAAAGACAAACTGGGCTGGCCTCACCCACCTCCCTGCCAATGCCTACACCCTCACAGCTCAAAGCAAGAGAGGTGGCCGGAGGCAAAATCAGCGACAGAGAGCATCCTACATATTCTACATAGATATTCCCATTGGAACACAGCAACTCACCTCCCTATGTGGGCAAGTAGACCCCAGGCAGTCTGGTTTGGCTCTGTCTTCCATTCTCTATCCAAAGATGGATCCAGAAAAGTGGAGTAGAGAAAACAGAGGAGCATGTGAGAAGGGCACAAGATGGCACACACTCAGGGGTGGTGGCCTTCCGCACACGCAGGTGATAACAAAGCCTGGCTTTGTGTGAGTTTTACAACTTCCAGTATCTTTCTTATCTAAGAGGCAGTCTGGATCATAAAATACTCTGATGAGGGAAAATGAAAGAAGGGTCAAGGTTAGTGTAGATAGAGAATCTCTCGTGACTGCACCAGTAAATATTATAAATTCCAGATTAAGAATATAAATTCAAAGAAACACCTTTGAAGTGGATTGGCTAATTAGCTTCTTAAAAATAAAGCAGAGATGTCACCAACATGGTGACATAAGGCAAATATGAGAACATTCTCTCATGAACTATAACAAACATACAATACTAATACATGGTGTTAATAATAGGGTTTATTATGGGAAAATACATCAAATAAAAGCTATGAACTACAGTTAGCAGTAAAATTTTGATGGTGTTATTTCATCATTTGTAACAAACAGCAATGCAAAATGGTGATGGTGGGGTGATGTACGGGAATCCTTTATATTATGCCTGACTGTTTTGTAAACTCACATCTTCTCTAAATTAAAAAAAAAGACAATGTGTGAGCAAAAAGAAGAATTTTAAAGTTTATAAAGCAACGTAACAGAAATTATGTGGATGAAAGTCACAATAGTGGAGATTAAAAATACACTAGAAGCATATAGCAGCACATTTGAACAGGCAGAGGAAAAAGTCAGTGAATAGAAGACAAGACAATCAAAATCATACAAACATAAGAACAGATAGAGAAAAGAATAGGAAAAAAATTGAGCAGTGTCCATGGGACTGAGTAACAGCATGAAGCACACAAACAGACATATCATGGGAGTACCAGAAGAAGAGAAGGGAAAAGGGGCAGAATGAATATTTGAGTAAATAGTGGCTAAAAAATTCCCAACTCTTATGAAAGATAAAAATATACAAGTCCAATAAGCACAGCATACTCCTAACAGATCAAGCCCTAATAGACCTACAAGACACATACTAATCAGAATGTTAAATGCCACAGATAGAGAATTCTGAAAGCAGCAAGGGAAAAGCAATTCACCACATACAGTGGATCCTCAATAAGGATAACAGGAACTGAGAGAGTTCATAAATAAAACACCTGCCCTTCAAGAATTGCTAAAGGGGGGTTTTCAGGTTGAATGGAAAAGACAGGAGAGAGTGGCTTGAAGTAGCGTGAAGAAGTGAAGGTCTCAGTAAAGGAAGTTAAAAGGGTAAATGCAAAACCCAATTGTACTATATCCCCAATATATAACTCTACTCTCTAATTTCTAAGAGAGTCAGAATACTATTGTATAAGAAAAAGCAATATTTCCTGAGAATGGACACACAAAATATAAAGAGGTAATGTGGAACAAAAACAACATAAAGAGCAGAAACAAAGAGAAACGGGAGCAGAGAATGTGTATGCTATTGAAGCTTACTTTATATCTTTTCAAATTAGTAGGTTATAGATATAGGATATATAATACAGCCCCCAGGGTAACCACAAAGAAAGTATTTTTAAAAATATATGAAAATTTTGCGAATATTCTTGCTGTCCTGATTTTGTGATAATTAGGGTAGGCTAAGCATTTGCTATATTAGAAATCATGCGTGTGTCCCCAGACCTAATTTTTCTCCCTAGGTCTGATTTTTAGAATGCTGGTGATAAACTAAGCCTGATTTATTATATGACCCTCCTGTATAGGAAAAGACTATAACTTTGGGCATCTTTGGTCAACCTTAAGAGATATAGCAGGGGGACAGACGTGGCTTGGGTGGTTGGGTGTCCATCTCCCATATGGAGGGACATGGGTTTGATCCCCGGGTGAGCTGCCAGGCCCCGTGCGCAGGTGCGCCATCAGGTCCCGTGAGCCATACAGCAAGATGATGAAGTAACAGGAGACTGACACAAGGGAGAACCAAGATGAGATGCACTGAAAAACCAGGAACTAAGATGGCACAGGTGGTAGGACGCCTCTCTCCCACATCGGAGATTGCGAGGGTCAAATCCCAGTGAAGATAGGAGGAGAAGGATGAGAAGAGAGGGCAAGAAACAGACACAGAGAGTTGCCCAGTGAATGGACACAGAAACAGCAAAAACGGGGGTGGGGGTAAAAATGGATAAAAGTAAATAAATAAATCCTTAAAAAATGTATGGGGGACGAAGGTATGGATTACAGTTGGTAGTAATACTTTGACGATGCCCTTTCATGATTTGTTAGCAGGTGTTTCACAACAATGCGGGATGTTTGGTTTGGGGGGGGAGGTTGATGTGTGGGAGCCCTGTATGATGTTATGCATGTTTGTTTTGTAAGTTCACGATTTTACTGAACACTTATAGTTTATGTATGTTCATGTAGGAATGATATACTTCAATAAATTGTTTTAAATATATATATGAAAATGGAAATGAGAAAAGGAGCAACAAGACATATCACAAAAGACCAACAAAACAAAAAAGAAGGCTGCAAAAAAGGAAAGAAGAAACAGAAAAGATATGACATATAAAAACCAAATGACAAAATGGCTGAAATAAGCATTATATTCATAGTAATAACACTGAATGTTAATTAATTAACCCTCCATCCCCAATCAAAAGACACAGATTTGCAGAATGGATAAAAAAGCATGATCTAACTATATGTTGTTTACAAGAGACTTATCTTAGACCTATGTACACAAATAGGTTGAAAGTGGAAGGATGGTAAAAGGTAAATCCATGCAAATGGTGCCAAAATCGAGCTGGGGTAGTTATGCTAATATCAGAAAAAATAGACTTTAAGTCAAAAGCTGCTGTAAGAGACAAAGGAAGACATTATATATTAATAAAAGGGGTAATCCACCAAAAAGAAATAACAATCATAAATATTTATGCACCTAACCAGTGTGCCCCAAAATACATGGAACAAACACTGGCAAAACTGAAGGCAGAAATAGACACTTCTATTATGATAGCCAGAGACTTCAATATGCCACTCTCATCAGGAGCTAGAGCAGTGAGACAGAAGATCAATAGGGAAACAAAAAACTTGAATAATATGATAAATGAACTAGACCTAAAAGACCTACAGAACATTGCACCCTAAAACAACAGGATATATACATTCTTCTCAAGTGCACATGGATCACTCTCCAAGATAGACCACATGTTGAGTCACAAAACAAGGCTCAATACATTTTAAAAGACTGAAATTATACAAAGCATCTTCTCTGAACACAGTGGAATGAAGCTGGAAATCAATAACAGGTGTAGAACTGGAAAATCCACAAATATATGGAAGTTAAATAGCACACTCTTAAACAATCAATGGATCAAATAAGAAATCACAAGGGACATCAGTAAATACATTGAGATGAATGAAAATGAGAACACACATATCAAAACTTATGGGTCACAGCCAAGGCAGCTAAATGCTTACAATAAAAAAGAAGAAAGAGCTCAAAACAAAGACCTAACTGCACACCTGGAGGAACTAGAAAAAGAACAGCAAACTAAACACAAAGCAAGCAGAAGGAAAGAAATAACAAAGATTAGAACAGAAATAAATGAAATAGAGAATAAAAAATATAGAGAGCATTAATAAAATCAAAAGTTCTTTCTTTGAAAAGATCAGTAAAATTGGCAAATGTTGAGCTAAACTGACAAAAGAAAAGAAGAGCGAGGATGCAAATAAATAAAATCAGAAACGGGGGGGGGGGCATTACTACTGAACCCACAGAAATAAAAAAAGATCATAAGAGGATACTATGAACAACTGTATAACAAAAAAAATTAGACAACATAGATGAAATGGACAAATTCCTAGAAACACTCAAAATATCTACACTGACTCAAGAAGAAACAGAACGTCTCAACAAACCATTAACAAATAAAGAGATTAATTCATCAAAAGCCTCCCAACAAAGAAAAGCTCAGGAACAGATGGCTTCACAGGTAAATTCTACCAACATTCTAAGAAGAATTCCAATCCTGCTCAAATTCTTCAAAAATAAAAACAAAACAAAAAACAAAACACTCCCTAACTCTATGAGGCCAACATCACCCTAATACCAAAGCCAAATAAAGATACTATAAGAAAAGAAAATTACAGACCAATATCTCTTATGAATATAGACACAAAAATACCCAACACAATACTAGCCAACCGAATCCAACATCATGTTAAAAGAATTATAACCATAATCCGGTGGGATTTAACCAAGGTATGCAAAAGTGTATCAACATAAGAAAATAATGTAATACACCACATTAACAGAACAAAGGGGAAAACAACCACACGATCATCTCAATTGACACAGAAAAGGAATTTGATAAAATCCAGCATCATTTTTTGAACAAAAACACTTAAGAATAGAAGGAAACTTCCTCAGCATGGTAAAGGACATCTATGAAAAACCCATAGCTAACACCACACTCAATGGTGAAAGACTAATTAAAAATTTTCCCTCTAAGATCTGGAACAAGACAAAGATGCCTGCTGTCACCACTGTTATTCAACTTTGTGCTGGAAATTCCAGGCAGAGCAGTAAGGCAAGAAAAAGAAATTAAAGGCATCCAAATTGAAAAGTGAGAAATAAAACTTTCTATTTACAAAGGACATGATTTTCATATAGTTATTCCACAAAAATCTACAACAAAGTGTGTAGATTTAATAAATGAATTCAGCAAAGTGGTGGATACAAGACCAACACTCAAAAATCAGTAGTGGAAATTGTGGGAAGATGGTATCACACTAATAGGTGGAGTTCAGTGCTCTCACAAAAACAATGGAGAAAGAGCCAAAAGCAGTCTGAGGGACCTTCTCTGGGGGTCAGCAGACCAGGAAAGTGCTACACAACTCCCAGGAAAGTAAGGGACAGAGAGACGAAGAAGCCGAAACAACAAATGTGAGTTACCAACAACCCATGGCAGCTGGAAAGGGCTCTCCTCCCCCAAACCCAAGATATTAAGCTGGGGTAAAATCCCTAGCTCACTGCAGCCAACAGAGAGGGGAACAGTCACCTTCCTCCCTGTCAGCTCTTTCAAGAGGAAAGGAAGGGGAAGTCAGGGTGCTTTTCTTCAGTGAATTCAGCCAGCAAAGCCTGATTTGAATCTCTGCTGTGGCAATTCAGCACAGGAACACAGGAAAGCCCAGGCTGAACCACCTCTGTGGAAAAGTATGCTGATGAGCACCATCTGCAGGCCAGTCTGGAAATTGCATGGACAAAAACTGTTCTCTGTTCTATCTGTACCCTAAGCCCTGAGAGAAAATCTGCACCCCAGTAGTGAGTCCCTAGCCCGATTTTGATAACTTAAGCCGGGCACTTTTAAAGATTTAGAATAAGTTGAACCAAATATCAAAGAAGAGTTGTGGGGAAAAAAATAGGCAAGAGAGAGAAATTGGCCATCAGAATAAATACACCACATATCCAGATGCTTAGACATCAGCAAAAAATTACAAACCATACTAGGAAACAGGAAGAGATGGCCCAGGCAAAAGAACTAACCAAATACCCTGAAGAGATACAGGATTTAATACAATTAATCAGTGATAATCACACAACTCTCCTAAATCAAATCAAAGAATTTAAAGAAAACATGACTAAAGAAAAAAAGCATATCAAGAAGACACTGGGTGAGCATAGAGAACAATTTGAAAGCCTGCAAAGAAAAGTAACAAAACTTACGGGAATGAAAGACATGATAGATGAGATTAAAAATACATCAGAGGCACATAAGAGCAGATTTAAAATGCTTGAAGACAGAATTAGTGATTTTGAAGACAGAACATTTGAACCTGAAAAGCCAGGAGAAAAGAATGGAATAAATGAAGCAGAGTCTCGGGGACTGGATATCCATAAATAAAAGAATGAAGGAGGACCCCTATCTCATGCCGTATCCAAAAATCACCTCAAAATTTATCCAAAGATCTAAATACAAGAACCAGGACAATCAAACTCCTAGAAGAAAACATAGGGAAGCAACTTAAAGGTCTTGTGTTAGGCAATGATTTATACCCAAAGGATAAGCAACAAAAGAAAAAAAAAAATAGATAAATGGTACCTCATCAAAATTAAAAACTTTTGTGTAGCAAAGTACTTTATCATGAAAGTGAAAAGGCAACCTACACAATGGGTGAAAATATTTGGAAATCACATATCTGATAAGAGTTTAACAACCAGAATATATAAAGAAATCCTACAACTTGAAAATAAAAAGACAAACAACCTATTTAAAAATTAGGCAAAATACTTGAATAGGCATTTCTCCAAAGAGGATAAATAAATAAATGAAAAGCAAATGAAAAGATGCTCAACATCACTAGTTTTTAGGGAAATGCAAACCAAAACCACAGTGAGATACCTTTTCACACCCACTAGAATGGCAACTATTAAAAAAACAGAAATTATATTGGAAAGGATGTGGAGAAATAGGAATACTCATATTCATTGCTGTTCAAAATGTAAATGGTACAGCCACTGTAGAAGACAATTTGGCAGTTCCTCAGAAAGCTAAGAATTACCTTATGACCCAGCAATCCCACTACTAAGTATATACCCAAAAGAATTGAAAGAAGGGACTAGAACTGATGTTTGCACACAAATGTTCATAGCAGCATTATTCACAATAACCAAAAGTTGGAAGCAACCCACGGGTGCATCATCTAAAGAATGGACAAATAAAATGTATACACATACAATGGAATATTATTTAGCTGTAAAAAGGAAAGAAGCTCTGACTCAGGCAACAACATAAATGAACCTTGAAGAAATACTGTTGAGTGCAATAAGCCAGACACAAATAGACAAATATTACATGGGCTCACTGATATGAAACAATTAGAAGAGGCAAAATTACAGAGTCAAAACTAGAATAGGGTGTATCAGGAGATGGGTGGGAGTAAGCAATGGGGAGTATTTTACTCCTACATCTTTGAATCATTTTATTTTGTATTTAAATAAGTATAATGAGCTCAGACTTTAATTCTATCATACTTGGGCTTGGATTCTGGCTCCACCGTTTACCATGCAATCTAGAGCCTACCCTCTCCAGACTTCCAGTTTCCTATGAATGGAAACATCAGCAGTACCTCATTCTTGGAATTGTTATAAGGCTTAAGTGAGTTGAGGCATGCAAACCTCTAGGTTCGGTGCCAGGCACCTCGTTATTATCATTTGTTAGCAACTCTCTCTCTCTGCAGATTTGGCTTTGCAAAAGGCAAAAGTTTTTAATTTAGCAGATCATAGCCAAGACTAAGCATTTAGAGGATTCCATACATTTTGCTCCATATTATGCATTTAATTATTGTGGGTAGTTGGGGAAAGAATCAATAAAAATGCCAATAAGAAGGACAATTTTAAACATTGTTGTTACCATATTTCAAACATAAATATAGAAGGGAAAGATTGCATTCTGGCTTTGTAAGGAAAATCTTTAAGGTAACATTGTGATTCCATGGTGACATGATAGAATCATCTGGGAATCGGAATTCAATAGAAGAAAGTTCTGGGTCTTATTCAAGGGATTTAACAACTAAAATATGAAAATACTGCCTTGCTTATCAGACAGTATGTGTCCCTGAGAAGCTACTCAACCTCCTTTCTCTGGATCTCATATTTATAATCTGTAAAGTTAAAAGATTGTACTAAGATACCTGATTTCCTTCTGCTTCTCAGATTTTAGGATTCTATGCCTGTAGAATAGGGTTTGAATGATTCTATTAAGGGGTATGTGACAAGATTAAAAGAAGCTTTTGAGGGTCCTCTCCCACCCTGGAAGGAGGGACCTCCCCTATCATTCTTGGGATTGTAAAATGCAGAATCAAGAAGAAATAATGTGGTTGAGGGTAACAAAAGGAGTGAGGATTTTGGGAAAGATTTAGAAGGCAGAGAAACTGGAAGGGAGCTCTTGCAATTTGAGAGATCGGTGGACAAATGCAAAAAAGGGAGCTTTTAAATGTTCCTGGAGATTATATTTCCCCTTCATGTTGTAAAGATTACAAACAAAGGATATGGGTTATTTTGAAATGACTTTAGAGAGCTAGAGTGTGTTCTGTTGATGAAAATACTATTTCTGGACCAACCAGGTGGGCTGTGGCATTACCAGTGTTGGCACATGTAATGGTTAATTTTGTATGTCAACTTGGCTAGGCTATGGTGCCCAGATGCTTGGTCAAACACTAGCCTAGATGTTCCTGTGAAGATAGTTTGGAAATGTGTTCAACATCTACAATCAGTTAACTTTAAGTAAAGGAGATTATCCTTGATAATGTGGGAGGGTCTCATCCAGTCAGTTGAATTAAGAGCAAAATCTGAGGTTTCCTGGAGAAGAAATTCTGCCTCAAGACTGCAAGATCATCTCCTGCCAAGTTTTCAGCCTGCCTGACTGCCCCACAGATTTCGGACTTGCCAGCCCCTACAACCACATGAGCCAATTTCTTAAAATAAACCTCTCAGTACAGAGAGATAGATATAGATACAGATGATAAATAAAGATCTATATAGAGAGATAGATTAGATGTAGATATATAGATATAGATAAAGATATAGATATAGATATAGATAGATATAGATATAGATATAGACAGATATAAATACAGATATAGATAGAATAGATAGATATAGATATAGATAGATATAGATACAGATATAGATAGATATAGGTATAGGTACAGATATAGATATAGCATAGATAGAGATAGAGATAGAGATATATAGAGATATACATATATCCTATTGGTTCTGTTTCTATGAAAACCCTGATGGATACACTATACTTTACAGAGATTCCATTCAGCCTCACTGTATTAATGGCTAATACAAAATTAGCCATCACATATGGCAATACCTCTGTCCCCTCTCCCCCTACCACACACACATCCTAAGGTAATAGCTTACATGAAACTAATGAATGTAACTGAAAGGTGGCTATTTGACCCCTTTTACCTGGGAAAAGTCAAGATGACAAACTTTTAAGAGTTTCCTTTTCTTACACAGTTAACAACTTTCTTTATCTAACCTATATCCATCCTACGTACATGGACATAGCAATGGATAGACTGTGTTTTTCATTTTTCTAAGGCTTAATTCCTCTCCCACTCTTTTCCTTTCGTGTTCCAATTCTTCATGTTTTGAAATGAAACAGGAAAATAATTGACCAGAGATTTCTTCCCACTCTTCCTTTCCTTTTCTAGTCTGGCTAACTCCAATCCAGTTTCAAACACAGTTATCTCTACAGAAACTTTCTTGACCTCTCTCTTTGCCCACATAACACCTTATGTAAATCGCATCATATCTCTTGTCACCCTGTGTTGAAATGATTCATTTATGTGGTCACCTCTCCTCCGGGTAAGCGTTATACCTCATTTGCCTCCTCTCCCTCAGTGCCAGGAGCAGCATCTAACGCAGAGCAGGTCCCCAGCAAGTGTTTGTTATACTGAACCACCTGATGAACAGCAAATTTTGAAGCAGTTCTTGCAGGCTCCCTCATTGTGCATTTTCCCTAGCTGAAGCCCAAAGGGGTGGGAAATAGGGAAAGTCCTCTCTGGGTTCCCATGGGAACGGAAATAAATGCGGCAACAATTAGGGGAAATATGAATACACTAAAAATATCATTTTTCAAAGTAGAGGATGTCACCACTTCAAGCATTCACATTATACCTGCTGTCCTTTCTCTCCTTTAGAGAATGTTTAACACGGCTCCTCTTTACTTACAAAGCTTACTTCCAAATAATACAATGAATCAGGGTCCGTATCCACCTATGACCCCCTTTCTTCTTTCATTTATTCATAGTGAAGCAGACAACAGTGTGCCAGACCCCATGGACCTCATGGCAGCTCTGGAGACACAAGCATGGCACGGTGACGAGACCATAGCAGTCCCTGCGCTCACGGAGTTCACAGTCACACAGGAGAAGCAGACGATTGGAAGAGCAAGCAAACCAATAAGTACATTCTTACAAATTGTGCAAGTGACATGTGGAAAACTAACAAGGTGCTTTTCTGGGGTCCAAGGGAGAGATAGTTGGGATGGGACTCTCTCGAGGAGAAACACTTAAGCTGAGACCTCGAGGAAGAGAAGAGCTATTAGGAGAACCGTTCCAGGAAGAAGGAATTGCAGGTACAAGGAGCCTAAGGTAGAGAGAGTCGGGGTATTTGAGGAATGGAGGGGAGGCTCCTGTGATCACAGCAGTGTTAAACAAGGGGAGATTGGCTAATTATGGAGCAGAAGGCGTTTGGATTTTGCTCAAAGTGCAATGGGAAGTCACTGAAGCTTTTTAAGCAGGGGTGTGATATTCTCTGATATAAATTTTCAAAGATCACCGTGGTTGCTGCATGGAGAACAGATTTGAGGGGGTGAATTTAAAAAAAATGTGAATGCCAGGTATGAGATTTTTATAGAAGTTTGAGTTGATGGTGGTTTAGACAAGGATAGTGGGAGTAGAGATGGGAAGAGTAAATGTGCTTGAAAAATATTTTTATTTATATAATGTATAAATATATATTTATATTTTAGTTATTTATTTTTATTATTTATGCCAGGACTTGTCTCATTTCTCTGCTCAAAACCTGTTGATGGCTTCTCCTATCACTCAGAGTGTAAGTCACAGGTCCTGCAAAATCCTCCCTTTTCCTCGCCTCTTTGATCTCATCTTCTACTGCACTCCCTCTCATTCCCTCTCTTCCAGCCACTCTAATAGCCTTGCTGTTCCTTGGACATACAAGCTATGCCCTCAGCTAAGAGCCTTTGCTCTACTGCTCCCTCCACCTAGACTGTTTTTCTCCAGGATATCTAGATATCCTCAGAGCTCACCCCCACAACTCTTAAATCTTTCCTCAAATGCACCTCAGCAAGGCCCTCCATGACCATGTTCTTCAAAACTGCATGCCCCGACCCCAGCAACCCTTGTAAGCCTTCCTGCTTTATTTTCTTCTTAGGACTTACCACCGTCTAACCTCTTGTGCCATTTAGTTTGTTTTATTTTTATTTATTTATTTTTTATTTTGGCCATTGTCTGACTCCTACAAGAGAAAGAGCTCCATGATATCCCCAGAATGTGGAACAGAGCTTGATACATGGCAGGCTCAACAATCTTGTTGAATGTACGTAGGGGGTCAGGGAAGGAATTAAGCATGATGCCCAGGTTACAGGTATGAACAATTGTGCTGTGCTTTTTAATGAGATGGAAAAAAACTTGGAGAGAAATAATTTTGAGATGACTGGAAATCAAGAATTTGGTTTTGGACATACTGATTTTGAGGAACCTGAGAGAGACCTAAGCAGAACAGCTAAAGAGGTAGGCAAATTTGTGGACCTGCATCATTCTGAAGCAGCCTCCCCCCTGCTCCCTGGTGAGCCCTGCACCCTATCTCTTTCCCGTGTTCCCCACTAACATTCCCTGCATTTCTTTATAGCTCAGTCACTTCCATCCACTCGTAATCTAGCTTCTGAGTCCTCTGGAAACCAAAACAGTGACTTTACACAGAATAAAATCCTTCTATTAATTTCCCTCAACCCATCCTTCCATACTTCTCACCCACTCATTTTTTTTCCCAAAGGAGAAATCACATTTTACTTGGGTTGTTATTTGAAAACAGCAACTGTGTCTACACTCTTGACATACAAATCACACTGTATAATATGCATAAAAAAAAAAAAAAAATCTGGGCTCCTTCTTCTGAGCAACCCCCATCCCATCTTCCCTTCACCAAAACGTGGGGAAAGCCCAACTTAAAGGCAGATCTCCATCCCCCAAGCTGCAGGGAGAAAACCCTGCCACACAGCGGAACATCTTCTCAAAGTCATCTCTTCACAAAGGAATAAAACTACCCGGGCTGACCCTGCTCCCCTGACCAGGATCCTCCACATCCATTTCTTAAAAACGAACGAACAACAACAACAAACAAAGAAAAACCATCAGTTTCTGAAAAGGCAATTAACCATATTCCATGAGAAGTGTGCAGGGAGGGCCCAGAACCGGCACAGATGCAGTTAGGGGTCCCCTGCTTCTGCAATTTGCCAACTTGAGTTGCTACACTCGGAGGGCTGGATGTGGCACTCATGTAGTATGAGTGCCTGGCTAACAAATCCAGGCCAGGCTCAGACTCCTCTCCACACATGCTCAGGTCTTTCCCTCCTTACTAGACATACCTCCTACCTCTTCATTTTCCTTTGTAATTAAACATGGAATTTAAACTACAGTGATGTGGGATAACTAGCAGCTTTCCTTAGGACTAACAAGGCTGCTAGAATGTCTTTGGTGGATAAAATAAATACCAGCATTTTGTCACAGAAGCATGAACTAACAGAAATGCATTCTTTATTGCTCCCTTAACACTTTCATCCTGATGCTGGCATCCTGCATATGCTGGCCTGTTGGAACTCTTCTAGTTTTCTGTTTGAATGACATAGATTTGAGAGGATGAAATGGGGTAATACAGGCAAAGCAATTAAGACCATGCCTGGCAACTAACAGATACTGAGTGAGTGTTAACTGTCCTGAACTATAAAAGCCCTCTCCTCCTGCCTGTTCATCTGTTTGGGGCTCATGCAAAGAGAAGTCCACCCAAAGGATCCTCAAAATCAGAGTGAAAGCTTCCCTTTGCTGAAAGAGTTTCACTGCCATTTCACACCTAGGTGCCTTTTGATATTCAGCTGTTTTCAACCAAAGACCCTTTAAAGGGGAGGAACATTGTTTTCAAAACATTGAAAAATTAAGTTTAATAGGACTGGATGGTTATTAGCCTAGGATTTATGGATCTTCGTGTTTGTTATGGTTTCTCAACTTCAGGTGTACAGGGATAAGTACAATGTGGGGATGTGGGCCCTGAAAAATGCCTTAGAGATCCATTTATCCAATTTTCTCATTTTCTTTTTCTTATAGGAACTTAAGGTCCAGAAATAGAAAAGCAATTTGCCTAAGGTTCTGTAGTGAGTTTGTGGCTGGGTTTCCAATCCCCAGTCCAGTGCCCTTCAGACTTCACCCCTTCACCGGCAGGGGGTTCCTATGAGTAACAGCCAAATCTTATTGTTGCAGTCTCATTCCATGCAGAGACAGAGAAAGGGGATCCTCAGGCTGCGGAAAATCTAAGGAACAAACAAGACCCTTTACTCATGCTTCTTGGGGCACAGAGAGGGCCAGAAACCAGGGCAAAGTCCCTTGTTGGTAACAGGCTCCTTGGATTAGTTCATATTTTAACTAAACTAAATGCCAGGTCACAGAATAAAGAGCAAGCCAAGGATGGGGGAGGGTAGCAAGGGGGAATGATAAGCATACCCCACATTGTGATGCTTAAAGGCAAAGACTATATTTTTGTAATCTTGCATTGCTCAATGAATATTTGTTGCATGAAAGAATAAATTCTCAACATCTCTCTGGCATTACCCTTAAATAATTAGTCTGTACCATATGGAAACATAAACAGAGATCCTAAACTCCTGTCAGAGCATCAGGTATAGTTACATTAATCTGACAATGCAAGAACTGACAAAAAAAAATTAAGAGCTAAAAAATAAACTTGACCAAAAACTGTGTTCCAAATAAATGTCGAATGGACTCATTCTACAGCTCATTTATTTTATCTATTGCAATTTCCTAGTTCTGAGACAGTCTAAAATTATTCTTATTTTGACAATTTTAAGACAGAATGTACATGGTCTCTGCAGTCATGGAGGGGAGGAAAATTGTACTCAAATGATCACATAAATAAAATGTAATTGTAATCGTGGTTAGTAGTGTGAAATAGGGAGAACTAAAGGCCCATGACCTGATTAATAGAGGTCTAGGTTTCAGAACATGGGAGGTGATGACCTGTTGCAACCCATACTCCTCGCCCCGTTTGAATTCTGAGTTCAGTTCTAACTGGCCCTATTTTAAGACCCTAGAAAGAAGTCTCCTACTGCCTTCACAGTTAATCTGACTTTTTAAATGCCCTTCTCTTAGGGACTTAGACACCCTTCAGAGCAGGACTGGATTAGACAAAAAGAAATTAGATTTTATTCATTAACCAAATATTTATGTGTCAGGTACTTTGGGATGCAATGGATGGCCAAATGGACCTGGTTTCTGCTCTCCTGGGTCTTACAGTCCTGTGGGAGAGGTGGACAGTAATCACATGATCACACAAATAAGGTATAATTACAAGTTATAAGTGCCAAGAAATACAGAAACCCATGAGAGAACATAATTTAATTTCAAACAGGGTTATTGAAAGGCTTTTCTAAGGAATACAATACAAATTAAGACTTAAAGAATGTATAATAGTTAACAAAACAGACAGGGGTGATGTCCCAGTAGAGATATTGGAAAAACACTGTCATCAGACCAGACTGCCCCTGGAAAATCATTTGACCTGACAACTTAAACTGTGAATTAGAGGGAATTGACCATTCCAGAGTAATGATTTAAATGGCTATGGCCAGCGCACTGAATCTGACCCTGCTGCTTGTTTTTTGTATAGCTCATGAGATAAGATTGGTTTTTACTTTCTAAATTGTTGACAAAAATCAAAAGAAGAAGAATATTTCATGATATGAAAATTATATGCAATTCACATTTTCATGTCAATAAATAAAGTTTCACGGGAACACAGCTACGCCCATTTGCTTTCATACCGTCTGTGGCTGCTTTCATGCTACAGCAGCAAAATTGAGTAGTCGCAACAGAGGCCATGTGGACTGCAAAGCCGAAAATATTTGCTATCTGGCCCTTTGCAGAAAAGGTTTGACAACCCCTGATTAGAAGAAAGTGTTTCTCTTGAAAGGTAAAATTGTCAATGTTGAAGTTGCTGCTTGGGGGAAGGATTTAAACATTTAAAGTAGTAGGATTATATTGGTTAGAGGAAAAGTGCCTTCCACTTATGTTAAAACTATTGACCTGCTGGTCCCAGGTGTCCTGAGAGATGACCTAGGCTTCAGTCAAAGCCGGCACTTCCCTATAATACAGCCCCTGCTAAAAGGAGGCACTCACTTGCAGTGATGGTTCAGTTCTGGTTGCAATAGCCCTTCTACTTAAAAAACTTCAGCCTGTGGGACCTGTCATCTCCCTCATCAGTAGCAGACATTCTTAATTTGGTGACACCAAGTTTGCCAGAGCCTGATATCCTCATTTCTAACCTCCTGCTGCACAGACATAAGAAGGTACAAAGGAGGTTGCACGAGTTGGCATGCTAAAGTTTTCTGCACCCTTCTGTCAGGGTCAGCGGCTCCAGATGTGGAGGGTGTGAACAATGAAAAGCGTACATGCTTGATTGCCCATTTTCTCCATGTGAAGATAAAAGCTTGCAGAAATAGGACTAAGAAGTTTAGAACAGGAAATAATTCTGTTTCAATCCTTCCCTTCGGGAGCAGCAATATAAAGAAGGGAAGATTATTACAGACAATGGGAGTTAGCATGCTTGGAGGCTCCAAAGTGAAAAAGAACTGGACTTATTCAAGAACTGACAAGAGGCTGGTGTGAATGGAGCAAAGAGCAAAGAAGAGAGATAAAGGAGATGAGGTCAGAGGGACGCTGGGGTGGGAACACCCCAGGCCGTGTTAGGATAATTGAGCTTTACCATATGTGCCATCAGAAATCACAGAAGGGTTTTGAGCTCTGGCAATTGAAAGATGCTATTGAGATGTGTGGCCCATTATATTTTCCAAAGACAGCCCTACCAAATATCCCATCCCACATGCTCTTCTTTCAATGTGAAATTCATAACCCTCCATCGAGAAATGGAATCTATGTTTCTGTCCCTTGAATCTGGGGGTTAGGGACCCACTATGATGAAAGCCCGTGTCTAGGATAAGTCATAAAAAGTCATAAGCTTCTGTATGGTCCTTTTTGGATACTTGCTCTTAGAATCAATCATCATGCTGTGGAAAGCAGAGAAACCAGAGAGAGAGACCACACGAGATGCTCCTGCCAACAGCTACAGCCAAGATCCCAGCAGACAGAGAGCTTTAACCTCCAGACATATAAGCAGGCAAATATTGAGCTGATTCCAGCCCCCAGCTGCCAAGACACCTCAAGCCTTTCGGTGTTCTTGGCAGAAGCCCTAGACCTTGTGAAGCAGAGGCAAGCTTCCCTCGAATTCCTGACCCACAGAGTAGCAAGCAGTATAAAATGGTTGGTGATGTTTTTTGCCACTAAGTTTACAAGGGGGCAGGAGATTGAATTACACAGCAATAAATACCCAGAAAAAGAGGCTAAAAAGTCTGAAGTCTAGGTTTCCTAAAACCAATTCTTGTCAATTCCCTTTTTTATTTTTCAGAATACCTCGGGTAATCTTTCCTCTTTGGTATTTAACCTAACTCTACAGAGGTCAGTTTCCAGTCCTTAAATAAGGCTACTCCCTACCAAGTCTGTTGCAATGGCCTCAGCATATAAGTTCAAATCTTTTATAGAACATAAAAACCCAGAGTATAACTTAAGAGATCTCTTGAAAACTGACATTTTAACAGGATTTGTCATTTAGTCTTGCTTCTTTGCTAAGGTACAAGTTCTTTAAGGGGGAAAAACAACTGGTAATGCTTTGCAGCAGTTTGTAAGCTGAGATCACTGGGAGGAAAGAAATGAATGTTATATAGAAATCGAGTTTTACCTACCTGCAGAAAAACTTGGAAGAAACGAACACCTGTTCACAAATTGTCGTGTTTCTCACAAATCCCTGCTGTCCTACTCATCATAACCTGTTTTCTTGGGGGGAAAAAAAATCCCTCCTGGGATGGCAGGAAGTTTGGCACCAACTTTAAGCTTTCCCCAGGTGCTGGCTGAGAGTCCCTCTGTGGGTGTCTTCTGCCAGCCATTGCCTTTCTTGCCCAACACTTACCTTGTCCATCTTTCTTGACCTTATACCACAAGGAGGAAGCTAAAAGACAGGAAGAAGGCAACCATCTCTCTGTTCTGGTTCTTAGCCAACAGCTTTGCAAAATCTTCAGTCCCAAAAAAGCAAAACAAGTTGATAGTGTGAGCCCTGGTGACGGCCTTTTTCCAACCAGAAGGAAATAATCACTCTTAAAGGGGACAGCAACTTGCTCTCCTTTGACAAGCTCTTCCACTGCTCTTTTTTCCCTTTATTAGAGAAGTTGGGTGTATATAGAACATCATGCATAAAATACAGGATTCTCATATACAACCCCACCACCCAACACCTTGCATTGGTGTAGAACATTTCTTACAATTGATGATAGCACATTTTTATAATTGTACAATTAAAGTTCATGGTTTAACTTAAGGTTCACTGCTGGTGTAGTGTACTTCAATGTATTTTTTTAAATATTTTTATTCTGTTACCATTCATACAATCTAATATTTCCCCCTTTTGATCATATTCAGATGTACATTTCAGTGCTGTTAATTATGTAAACAATGTTGTATTACCATAACAACCATCCATTCCCAAAACATTTCCATCATTCCAAATAAGAACCTGGTACATTTTAAGCCTTAACTTTCCATTCCCTATCCCTACCCCATCCCTTGGTAACCATATTCTAGATTCTGGCTCTATGAATTTGCTTATTTTAATTGTTTCAAATCAGTGAGATCCTACAATATTTGTCCTTTAATGGCTCAAAATGATGTCTTCAAGATTCATTCATGTTGTCGCGTGTATCAGGACTTCATTCTTTTTATGGCTGAATAATATTCAATTATATGTATATACATATATAGACAATTTATTTATCCATTCATCAGTTGGTGGACACTTGGGTTGCTTCTATCTTTGGGCAATTGTGAATAATGCCTCTATGAACCTCTGTGCACAAATATCTATTCAAGTCTCTACTTTCAGTTCTTTTTGGAATCTACCTAGTAGGGTTTGCCAGGTCATATGGTAGTTCTATACTTAGCTTTCTGAGGAACTGCCAAACTGTCTTCCACAGTGGCTGCACCATTTTACATTGCTACCAGCAATGAATAAGTGTTCCTTTTTCTATGCATCCTCTCTAACACTTTTTATTTTCTGTTTTTCTTTTTAATAGCAGCCATTCTAATGGGTATGAAATGACATCTCATTATGGTTTTGATTTGCACTTCCTTGATGGTTAATCATGTTAAGCATCTTTTCATGTGCTTTCTGACCATTTGTATATCTTCTTTGAAGAGACGTCCAAGCCTTTGGCTCATTTTTTAATTGGGTTGTCTTTTTGTTGTTAAGTTAAAGGATTTCTTTTTATATACTGGATATTAATCCTTTATCAGATATGTGTTTTCCAAATATTTTCTTCCACTGTGTAGGTTGTCTTTTGACTTTTATGATAAAGTTCTTTGAGGAACAAAAGTCTTTTATTTTGATGAGGTCCCATTTATCAGTTTTTTTCTTTCTTTTTTTTTTTTTTTTTTTTTTTTTTTGCTTGTGCTTTGGGTAAAAAGGCTAAGTCTAGCATGAGATCCTGAAGTTAGATCCTTATAATTACTTCTACAAGTTTTAGCTCTCATATTTAGGACTTTGGTCAATTTTGAGTTAGTTTTTGTATATGGTGTTAGCTTGGGGTCCTCCTTCATTTTTTGCAAATAGAGATCCAGTTTTCCCAGCATCATTTGTTGAAAAGATTATTCTTTCCCATTTGAGTAGTCCTTGCCACCTTGTCAAAAATCAGTTGGCCATAAATGTACGGGTTGCTTTCTGAGTTCTCAATTCTATTCCATTGGTCTGTATGTCTGTCCTCGTGCCAGCACGATGCTGTTTTGATTACTATGACTTTGTAATAAGATTTAAGATTGGGAAGTGTGAGTCCTCCAACTTCATTCTCCTTTTTCAAGATTGCTTTAGCTATTCAGAGACCCTTACCCTTCCATATAAATTTGATGATTGCTTTTCAATTTTTGCAAAGATGATTGTTGGAATTTTTATTGGGATGGCATTGAACCTATAAATTGCTTTGGGTAGTATTGGCATCCTAATGATATTCAGTCTTCTAATCCATGACCACATAATATCCTTCCATTTATTTAGGTCTTCTTTAATTTCTTTTAACAATGTTTTAAAGTTTGTATGTTTGTGGTTTGTATGTTTGTAGTTTTCTGTGTACAAGTCCTTTACATTCTTGGCTAGATATTTGACTCTTTTAGTTGCTATTGTGAATGGAATTTTTTTTCTTGATTTCTTCTTCTGATTGTTCATTGTTCATGTATAGAAACACTACTGATTTTTAATGTTGATCTTGTTACCTCACCACTTTGCCAAATTCATTTATTAGCTCTAGGAGGTTTCTCTTGTTTTTTTCAGGATTTTCTGTATGTGAGATCATATCATCTGTGAATAGGGAAAGTTCTAATTCTTCCTTTCCAATTTGGATGGCTTTTATTTCTTTTTCTTGCCTAATTGCTCTGGCAAGAACTTCCAGTATAATATTGAATAACAGTAGTGACAGTGGGCATTCTTGCCTTGCTCCTGATCTTAGAGGGAAAGCTTTCAGTCTTTCACCATTAAGTAGGATATTACCTGTGGGCTTTCCATATATGTCCTTTATCATGTTGAGGAAGTTTCCTTCTATTCCTAGTGTACTGAATATTTTTATCAAGAAAGGGTGCTGTATTTTGTCAAATGCCTTCTTTGCATCCGTTGAGATGATCAAGTGTTTTTGCCTTCATTCTAATAATGTGGTTTATTATGTTAATTGATTTTTTTCAGTTGAAACAGCACTGCATACCTTGGATAAATCCCACTTGGTCATGGTGTGTAATTCTTTTAATATGCTGCTCAATTTGATTTGCTAGTATTTGTTGAGGATTTTTGCATTTATATTCATAAAAGATATTTGGTATATATTTTTCTTATGGTATCTTTATCTGTCTTTGGTATTAGAGTGATGCTGATCTCAGAGAATGAGTGAGGGAGTGATCCCTCCTCTTCAATTTTTTTGGAAGAGTTTAAGCACAATTGGAGTTAATTTTTCTTTAACTGTTTGGTAGAATTTCCCCTGTGAAACCATCTGGTCCTGGGCTTTTCTTTTGGGGGATGTTTTGATTGCTGATTCAATCTATTTACTAGCAATCAGTTTGTTTTGAGATTTTCTATTTCTTCTTGAGCCAACGTAGGTAGTTTGTGTGTTTCTAAGAATTTGTCCATTTCATCTAGGTTATCTATTTTATTGTTGTTCATACTATCCAGTTATAATCCCTTTTATTTAAGTGAGGTTGCTAGTAGTGTCCCCTTTTTCATTTCTGATTTTCATTATTTGTAACCTCTCTTTTTTCCTTATCAGTCTAACTAAAGGTTTTTCATTTTGTTGATCTTTTCAAAGAACCAATTTTTGGTTTTGTTGATTTCCTCTATTGTTTTTTATTTCATTTATCCCCATTCCAATCTTTGTTATTTCCTTCCTTCTGCTTCCTTTTGGTTTAGTTTCCTCTTCTTTTTCTAGTTATTCCATTTTTGAGGTTAGTTCCCTGATTAGACATCTTTCTTTTCTTTTTTTTTTTAACTGTAACCATTTAGAGATATGAATTTTCATCTCAGCACTGCCTTTGCTGCATCCCATAAGTTTTGATATGTTGTATGTTCGTTTTCATTTGGCTCAATATATTTCCTAATTTTGATTCTGCCTTTCCTCTTTAACCTATTGGTTGCTTAAGAGTATGTTGTTTAATTTCCACGTATTTGTGAACTTTCCCTTTCTCCCTCTGTTATTGATTTCTAGCCTCATTCCTTTGTGGTAGGAAAATATACATTATATGATTTCAATATTTTTTACTTTATTGAGACTTGTTTTGTGACTCAGCATATGGTCTATCCTGAAGAATGATCCCTGTGCACTTGAGAAGAATGTGTATTCTGCTTTTTGGGGGGTACAATGTTCTAAATATGTCTTTTAGGTCTAGTTGGTTTAGCCTACCATTCAAGTCCTGTACTTCCTTACTGATCTTCTGACTTGATATTCTGTCGATTTTTTGAGAGTGGTGTCTTAAAGTCTCCTACTATTAATGTGGAAATGTCAATTCCTCCCTTCCAATCTGTGAGTATTCGCTATTTATCTTGGGTCTCTGCTTTTAGGTATATATATGTTTATAATTGTCACATCTTCCTGTTGAATTGTCACCTTTATCAGAATGTAATGATCATCTTTGTTCCTTGTAACAGTTTTTGACTTAAAGTCTATTTTATTCGATATTAATATAGCTGCCCCAACTCTTTTTGGGTTAACACTTGCATGGTATATTTTTTTCCATCCTTTCATCCTCACCCTACTTTTATCTTTGACTTTTAAGTCAGTCTTTTGCAGACAACATATAGTTGGGTCATGCCTTTTTGTCCATTCTGCCAGCTTTTTGACTGGAGAGTTTCATCCATTTACATTTAAAGTCACTACTGTTAATACAGGAGTTTCTTCTGCCATTTTTCTATTTAGACCTTTGTAAATCTTATACCTTTTTTGTTCCTCATTTCTGTTAAAGCCTACTTTTATATTTATTTGCTTTCTTGTGTTATACCATATTGAGTGTTTTCTCATTTTTATCTAGATATGTTTTTCATCTATTTACCTTGTGTTACCATAGGGTTAAAATTTAACATCCTAAGTATATAACAATTATATTTGGTTTGATACCAACTTAACTTCAATAACATGCCAAATACTTTCCCTATACCCCTCTGTCCCCTCACCATTTTTTAATTTGTTACCATTTTTATCTTTGTACCTTGTATGTCCAAAAACCTAGATTTATAATTATTTTTTATGCATTTGCCTTTTAGCATATGTAGGAAGTAAGAAGTGAAGTTACATGCCAAACAATATAATACAATAATACTGACATATATAATTACCTAAATGGTTACCTTTACCACTGGTCTTCATTTCTTTATGTTGCTTTGAACCACTATCTAGGGTTCTTTTGTTTCATTCTAAAGAACTCCCTTTAACATTGCTTGTAGGGAAGGTCTGGTGGTGATATACTCCCTCAGCTTTTGTTTATCTAAAAATGTCTTATTCTTTCCCTCATTTTTGAAAGAAAGACTCACTGGATATAAAATTCTTGGCTGGGAGTTGTTTTCCTTAAGCACTTTATATATTTCAACCCATTGTCTTCTTGCCTTCTTGCCTTCATGGCTTCTAATGAGAAATCAGCACTTATTCTTAATTGGGATTCCCTTATGTGTAACCAGATGCTTTTGTCTTTCAGCTTTCATAACTCTCTTTGTCTTTTGCATTTGATAGTGTAATCAGTATATGATGGGCGTGTTTTTCTTCATGTTTATTATGTTTGGTATTCTCTGGATTTCTTGCATGTGCATATTCATGTTTTTTATTAAGTTTGGGGAGTTCTCCATCATTATTTCATTGACTATTCTCTACCCCTTTCTCTTTCTTCTCCTTCTGGGATACCCATAATGCATATATTGGTGCACTTGATGGTGTCCCATAGCTGCCTTGGGCTATTTTTGCTTTTAATATTTCTTTTTTCTTTCTCCTCCTCCATCAGACTCATTTTAAGTGCCTTGTCTTCAAGTTCACTGATTCTTCTGCCAGCTCCATTCAGGTCTTTAAACCCTCCTAGGCATTTGTCATTTCAGTTATTGTGATCTTCAACTCCAGTCATTCTGTTTTGTTCCTTTTTAAAATTCCTAACTCTTTACTTAGACTCTCATAATATTCATTCGTTGTTCTCCTGATATCCCATAGTTCTTTCTCTGTACTTTCCTTCATTTCCTTGTGCATTTTAAAGATCACTTTTGTTTAGTATGCCCACATTCTCGTTTTCTTCATTGATGTTTTCTCGATTTTTATCCTCTTCCTTCAGATGGGTTATCATTTCCTGTTTCTTTGTTTGCCTTGTACTCTTTTGTTTCACACTGTACATTGTAATATTTTAAAATATTAACTCTGGGATTTATTCCCTGGGATGTTTGTTTCCTGGTTTTGTAACCAGCTAGTGATAAGACAGAGATTCTCTTGAGCTTCAGCCCTCCTATCAGGAAAACCTTCTATCAGGAAAAACACTGTCCAGGGTTTTCCCTGTGTTACGGGGCTTCTGTCTTGTCCTGGGATTTTGCTTGTTAGTTGTTTTGAAGTTCCCCTGTTACAGGAGTTTGGCTGTCCCCTATTTCCCAGAGGACAAACCTCCTTTTCCTGTGTATCTGAAGCTGGCAGGCCTTTGGCCTAGATTGTCTGCCTCCCTAGTGTTTTATGCTCATTTTGTTGTCTCACACTGCTTTTGCTTTGAGGGGGAAATTCTGGGAGGAGGGTCACTCCAGGGACAACTTTCCCAATTTGGTTTTTCCCAGCCAAAACAGGGCCAGGAGACCCATGAAGGGGGTGCAGACCGACTCCAAAGTGCCCTGTGGAGGGAGTGAGGAAGGGTGCCCAAAATTTCTCTGATGGCTTTCCAAAGATGAACTTTCCTGGCCTGCCTGGCAAAAGCAGCCCTTCAGCTAACTTTCCCTTGCAGCCCTGAGGAACCCTTACATCTTTAAATCACCATGGCTTCCACCCCTGTCCAGGGAAGGTTGAAACACTAGCTGCCCTCAGAGCCAGAACCCAGCCATCAGCATTCTAAATAAAAGCCATGATCAGTGGTCAGCGGAGCTCACCCCGTTCTTGGGGAAGTGAATTTTCACATCCCTTTTTGTCACAAGCTGCTAGCCAGGGACTGGACCTAACAGAAACCTGCCACAAAAGTGGGGGATGGGTGCCAGTGGCCACAGTGCAAAGAGAACAATTGACATTTACCATAATTTATCAGCTTCTTCCTCCTGCTCTTCCCTGGATGCTGTACAGTGTTCTTCTGGCCTCTAGAGTTTCAAAATAGTTGTTTCAGAGAGTTCCCGCCTGCTTAATGGTTGTTTTAGTGGAAGGACTGAGTCCTGGAACTCACTACTCCGCCATCTTCCCCAGAAGTCCCCAGAGATCCACTGCTCTTTTATGCACTGTTTGGTTTAAAAATAATAGTGAGCCTACTGTATCAAATACTTTTCATTTCTAAGAGGAGATCAATTCCAATTTACTTCTGAAATTCTGCTTTTATGAAATAACCATTTTGTGGTCTTATGGGGTTCTGACTTTTATAGCAGATCTTATTGAGCTATAGTAGATTGATGAGGTGTGTATATGAAAGGGTTTTGTCAAGTCAAGCAAGACACATAAGGACAAAAATTGGATGCTATCACTTAAAATAGACGATTACATGGCAAATTCAGAGATAGAAGGCAGATAAAAAGTTTTTCGGGAAGGGGGTAGAGGAGGGTTTGAGTGTTTTTTGTTTGTTTGTTTGTTTTTTTGTAAAAATAAAAATAAATTAACATGTAAGCATTAAAAGAAAAAGAAGATCATGGCATCCCGGGGGCAGGAAAACTGGTCTGTCCATCCCAGGGGCAGGAAAACAAGAACAGATTCCCTCAGAAGGAATCAAGGGCAATGACTAGGATCCTGGAAACTACTGCCCTGATAAGCAGCCACAACCCTCTGCCCAGGAGCAAGAACCCTACAGGTATACATGGTAAGGAATCTCTTCATCTTTCTCCATGGTAAGGACTCAGTTCATCTTTCTTCAAAGGGATCTGGGGCCATTTACTTGGGCAGCTTTTACACCAAGAAAAAAGGACACCCAAACATTTCAAGGACTGTTGGGTCAGAGGTGCATGCACACCAGAGATGTGAAGAAGTATCATGGCCCCCAAATTAGAGGGGGAGTATGAGAGCCAGGCAACAAGTGGGGTCCTAGCCCAGATCTGTGAACCCACCTGTGGTCATGCCCCAGCCCCTAAAAGTATAGTTGGGATTGGCATACTTGTAGTTGGTTCAACCCCACGGGTTAAGAGTTGTTGGAGGAAGGCCGAATGGAAACCTTTAAAGTTTTGAAACCTCCCTTTACCCCTGCAAAAGATAAATAAAAAACAGCAACTTATCACAGGGGATGATTTAGAAATTACTGTCACCCATAAGGATTTAAAGTATATATGGAGGTCTTCTGAGAAAGGGACAGGGTTGCACAAATGTTGGTGGGAGGATGTCCCTGCTGGATTGATGGCATGGATAATGGTATGGAGGTGGAACTCCCAGGGGGGGATTTGGGACATTCCTGGATCTTTTCAGCTCTAAGCCATCATTTCAAGTCAGTGGGGAATTTAGGGAGACTGAGGTAAGGCTGGAGGGCCCATTCCTTCTCTGGCAGCTCTGAAGTGTGACTTATCCCCCTTCCTGCTCCCTTCTGAGGACATGGAGAGATCATGAGGCTGGCCACACTAGGGGCAGCCCTGACATTCTGGGTTCCTCCCCCCAAGGATGGTGCAGGGATCTTTGGAGGGCTGAGAGTGACTTTCTGGACCTTTAGGTTGTACAGGAAATAGAAGAGGTGTAAAGAGGTCCAAGGAGGGCCCAGGTTGCACAAGAGTGCTGTGCAGATGCTACAGCACCATTCCACAAGGATGAGACATGCATCCCTGTGCCAGGAGTGGGCACATCAGCTGTGGGCCTTACTTAGTTGGGAAAAACAGACCTAATTCTGTGCGTCAACTGCCAGGCTCGAGGCTTGCCAGGGGCTGAAACCCACAGAGAGACCAGTATGAAAATGAGTTGTGTGAAGCAGACACAGGTAGAGAAGAAAGTGGGGGGAGTCCCACAGGTCTAGAAGATGTCTCATTTACGAAAAGATGACAGTAAGGCCATTGCAGAAAGGCCGTCTTCTCAGTCAGTGGTGAAGCCTTGAGCTGACGACCTCATGAATTTTTGTCCCACACACCCCAAGCCCTGTGAGAAAGGGCACTGACAGGCACACTCATGGCCCTTCTCATTTGGCTAAAGAAAAAGATGACCAGAATACAGACAATACCCGCTCGGGTTTTCACAGTCTGGTGCTTGAAGCAGGTCTGCCCTGAGCAGAGCCCAGCTTGGAAGGATGTCCGTCTGCCCCGCACCTTCGGGAGAGCCCTCCCTCCGTCCCTGTCTAGTAAGTAATGGGGACTCAAGACATGCTTCTTATCAATATGGATTTAAAAAAATACATGCCATTGCTTTTAAAAATAAAAAAGAAGAGTCTTGGAATGACTAAAAAGCCATGCTAAAGGAAGAAGAAGAATCTAATGGAATCTGTTCCACTAACATTTTTGAACTCTTATCAGGTGGCAAGCTGCTGTCTTAATCACTGTCCACAAATGATTTTGCTTAAAGCTCCCAACAACCTTATTTGATTGAAAACAAAACTGTCACCTTTTTCCAGATGAAGAAGCTAAGACTTAGAGAGCACGAACTACCTTCACATGCTCCCACAGCTGGGCAGCGGCAAGCTGGGATCCAACTTGCATCAAACAACTTCAGGGTTAGCACTTAACAGAATCCATAGTTGACTCTGAGAGCCAAGTCTGAGAGCCGATGGGTAAAGGCTTCCAGGTTTCATTCAGTTCTAATCAGGCAGCAGATCAACCACACACAACACAGTTTTGCAGGTTGTCTGATCCCGGCTGATGAATGATAATCACTGCCCACAGTGTTTGCAATTTTTCTTCTTGACTGGATATTGTTGTTTTTAAAAACTCTTTATAAGTGCTTAGCACCTAAAAATACTCCAGAAAGCTATGTAATGGAGTTCCTAATTTGAACTTGCTTGGAATGGAAGGCACAGTAATCACAAAATCAAAATTAGGGACTGGCTTCTTTGCCTCTGTGAGCCCAGGAAGATGATGCTTCCTGTGTGGTGGTGGCCATGGTTTGGGCTGTGCAGCCTCGTGGTGGGACAAGAGGCGGCCTGGGCCCTGTGGAGCCACCAGAGTGGAGCTGGCCATGTGCCATGTTGCACGGGCAGAACCTGGTGTTCGCGGATTCAGCATCCTGCTGGTGACTGTGATCCTTATGGCATTTCGTGTCTACAAGCCCATTTGGCATCAGTGAAGGCCGAGCAATAGTGTTTTGCTGCAAGTATGGGAACAGGATAAGTTGTGTTGCACATGGCCAGTGGAGAAGTTGGAATGAGAACTTTCCTGCTTGAAAATGACCTTTGGTCTGAACAGTTGCCAAACTGATAGTTTAGAAAAAACATCTACCAGTAACTATTTTTCCTAACACTGTAATGCAAAGATTTGGCCAGAGAGTCTGCTCTTCTTTCTTTTTGTATCTGGCTGTACTTGTGAGAAGTTAAGACCTGAAGTTCCAAGGTTCAGTATGAAGATGAAGTGCTCACGAGAAAGAAAACATGGGAACATGGGACTCCTTGTGGGTGTCTGTAAGAACCACACTGGAAAGGACTAATAATTAATGTTTGGACATATTACATGTAGAAAGTCCCTACTTAAGAATCATTTGGTCACAGTGGAGTAAGAATCATAAATATTTTAAATTATACTCAATTGTCCTAGAGTGTTCTAGTTGCAAATCAGTGTCAGCTCTGGGGAACTTAGGCCTTCCATCCTCCCTCCCCCTGATCTGGGCTGTGCACTCAAATGCCCCCTTGTTGAAGTCAGAGCAGACAGTATTATCCTGTGCACCCTTGGGCTGGAAAGCTCTGGTTTGCACTGAAAATGTTACTGGTTAGCCCATCTGAAAAAGAACTCCATCCTGCTCAAACACATCGACCTCCCTTGTAACTGCACTTAAGTCTTCCCAGAGCATGGCCTGAAAATGGCAGTAGCTTTTCAGATTTGGAATGTAAAGAGACTGCGCAGGAGCTCCTTTTAACCCTGGGTGAGGAGGGCTCAGCCAAGGGCAGTAGGTATTCTCCATACATGGCAGGGTGGCGGGTTTGTGTGTGTTTATACAAATCTAATTTCAACTTTGAAAATGCAGCTCTTACTTTGCACTGTTGGCAAACTGAATTCCCCGCCCCCCCAACTGAAATGATACTTTTGTGCTTCTTACAAAGTGGTTGTCCATATTTATTTTGAAAGTGCTATATTTAATTTTGCTTCTTACTAAATGGAAATGATTATCTTGTGCTGCATTCAAGCACAGAATTGTTTGTTTTTTAATAACCTGCTCTTAGTGTGAAATAGCTGGTTGAGATCTTCTGTTTGAATTTAAGATTTCATTTGTAATCTTATAACGTTGAGCCACTGAAATGTTCACTGTTGTGCTTTTGAGCAAAATGTCAATTAAAATTAAAGTAAAATCCTAAAAAAAAAAGAAGAGGTGGCTGCCCGGGAGTTGGAAGATCCAGATTGTGATCCCTGCCCTGTCCAGATTTACTGGGCCTTTTGAACAAAGGTTCCTTTCCACACTGGACCCCACTTTCCCCACTTGTGAAATGAGGGGGTGGTGGTAGACAATGGTTTTTAAGCTTTATACCTCAGAGAGGCTTGTGGGACTGTCCAGACTGGGGGAGCACAGAAGGGGCGCCAGCCAGGCTCAGGTCTTCCTCTCCCCAATGCAAACAGATTATGTCCACTGTTATTATGTCATATATCAGGTATCTAACAACATTGTCATTTTATGAATAGACAAATGATGCTTTTACCTAGGCTCCATCAATACCCTCTCTACATAATTCCTTCTTCCCATAATGGTCCTTCATCTTTCTCAGGAAAACTACCCCTACACTTTGTGTGGTCTTGGTGGGAGTGTCAGTTAAAGGGTCCCCACCCCTCTGGACCCAGGGGTGGGTCCATTGTCCAAGGCAGGGTAACCAGATTCTCTGGGTATGTGGGTTTAAATCATGGGAGTCAAGAACAGAATAAGGTTGCAGCAGATTCATCCTGAAAAGACACCTGAAGGGACTCGAATTCAGAGTTTTGCTCCCTAGTGTTCACATTGCCCTTTTGAAGGCCTGGTAGGTTGAATTTTCTTTGAGAGCTGTGAGTTATCCCAGATCCTCCCAATAAATTCCTCATTAGCATATGTCAGGCAGAATGGGTTTCTGGTGCTTAAGTAACCTTAAACTATGCTGCTTAGGAGACAAATAAATTAGTAAAAACCACAGCCTAGGAGGCCCATAAAGACCCTTCAAGCTATCATTTCACAGGTTTTATATTACAGTCATCCTAGGACCTGACGATGTTTCTCCATCATAGCAAACCTTCAGTTGCAGGCTGAAAAGAAAGAAAAAGTAATAATAACAATAATCAGGCAATTTGGCATTCCTCCCACAAGTTTCCAAATAGCTAAATGGTTGAAAACCTGGGGAGATTTAACTGAAATTTCCAGTCTCTATGCTTCCTATAAGAATGTGATTATGGTTAAGTCTGAGGCAATTGGAAGGAGCTTAAGGGCCCAAGAGATCAGGATTCAAACCTTATCATGACACTCATTAGCTGCTTAATCTTGGACAAGTCGCTTCATCTCTCTGAACCTCAGTTTCCTTATCTGTAAAATGAGTGTGGCAAAACGATGTATTAAGGCCTCTAATGGAGTTTTGTTTCGACATATGCATGTATGCAAATGCATGTATATTAACATAAACCTGCACACATGCACACACACACAACTTCCAAGGCCATAGCCAAGCCCTTTGTGCCTCTGTGAGTTAGGGCCAAAAAGAGACGTGTGCAAGTAAAAACCTCCTCACACCCTGAGGATCTAGAATGGCTTGTGTTGGGGGAGGGGATGGCAGCAAGGAAGGATATCAGAGAAGGAGAGCCCACAAGTAGGAGAAACCTAGGCCCTGATTTCCAGAGCATACCCAATGAGCAGCCAGGACTTTGCAGAATCCTTAGAGGGAAAGCCTAATCCCTGTAAAGAATCTTCTGCCAAGCTTGGAATGTAAGTGCCTTGTTGCCCAATCAAGGAACTATGAAAGCATGGACAAAATGATTATCAGTGGCCACCATGGAAGACATGGACCAGAAGATTAGCATGTGCCTCTAGGGAGGGGAGAGAAACTCATCCAAAATAATGGGGATTTTATTTCCTGTCCTTCTATCTGTCAAGATAGGGACTTGGAGTCCTATGTCACTTGATTCAAAGAAATCCTTTTTGGCATTTCTTATACCCTCAAGTGTGTGGAATGAGACTCATAGGGGTTAGCTACTTGGGGCTGACAAGGTATACCTCACTGTAAGTAAAAATGGGATGATTTGAGGCAAAGGCATATCACTTTCCTTAGAACTGGAAAGTGTTAATAAACCTGGAAAAGCATAGGCTGGTGTCATAACATTTTCTGGTATCTCCCCAAGTGTGGCCTTGGCCATTGTGCTCGTAGAGTTAAGGTGGGGAAGAGAAGAGCCAAGTGTGTTAGTGTGGGTTCTCCAGAGAAAAAGAAACTACAAGATATACATGCATACATATGGGGGCTGGCAAGTACCCGTTCTGTAAGGCAGGCCACAATCTGGAAACTCTGGTAAAGGTGAAATTGAATTCTCCAGAGGAAGCTGACTGGCTAAAATAGAGGCAGACATTCTTCTTTCTGACTTCTGAAATCTTCAGTTCTTGCTTTTAAGACCTCCAAATGATTGATGAGGAGAGTCCTTGCATTGCTGAGGGCAATCTCATTTGCTGATTGTAGATGCAATCAACTTTAGTTACAATCAACTGATTATAGATGCAAAACCATCTAAGAAATAACCTCACCAGTAACAGTCAGGTCAGTGCTTGCTCAGTCAAACAACTGGACACCATAACCTCATCAAGCTGACTCATGAAATTGATCACCACACCTGGGTAAGCTAGTGGCTTTGTCAGGAGAATGCATTTGTGTAATGGAGGCTCACCCCTGCAATACTGCCTTATAGAAAATTCCCTGGGAAGCGGGTGTGGCTCAATCGATAAAGCTCCCGTTTACCATATGGGAGGCCCCGGGTTCACTTCCCAGGGCCTCCTTGTGAGGGCAGGCTGGCCCGCGCGGTGCGGTGGGCTGATGCAGCAAGACCTCACAGCAAGGGGGAGATAAGCAGACACAGAAAAAAACACACAGCAAATGGACACAGCAAACACAAGCAGCAAGGGGGGGATAAATAAATAAATAAATCTTTAAAAAAGAAAATTCCCTGTCCTTTGGGGTCAGTGCTGTCATCATCAGCATCAGCATCATCGTCATCATCATCCTCATCTCCATCGTCATTGTCATCTTCATCATCATCATTGCTGTCATCATCAGAGCAGCTACCATTTCTTGAGTGCTTATTTTGTTGCAGACATTATTCTAAGCACTTAAATGTATAATCTTGTCTAAGTTTGCCAAGACTGCTGTGACAAAGTACTACAACTAGTTGATTTAAACAACAGAAATGTATTGTCTCATGGCTCTGGAGGCGACAGTTCTGAAATCACAGTGTCACCAGGGCTGTGCTTCCTCTGAAGTCGTTAGGGTTCTGATGGCGCCTTACCAGCAACCTGTGGCATAGCTCAGGCTCTGCCTTGTCACGTGGTCATCTCTTTCTCTGTGCTTCTGTCTTTCTTACTGTGTCCAAATTTCTTCTCCTTAGAAGGACACCAGTCATATTGGGTTAAGCCCACTCTAATTCCATCTGGCCTCATTTTAACTAATAGCATCTTCAAACATGTTGTTTACAAATAAGTTCACATTCACAGGACCAGGGGTTAGGACTTGAACATACATGTCTTTTGGGGGGGACACAATCCAATCCATCACACCTCTTATTTGCTATACACAACAATCCTTCTGAACAAATTCCATTTATTATCCCCATTGCACAGAGGAGAAACTCAAGCTTTAGTAAGAATAAGGAACTTGCAAAGTTAAGTGCCAGAGCATCTTCCACAAATGCAGTAGATCATGTATTCCATTATATTTTTACATAAAATATGCTTAATTTAGAAAGAATACATATAACATATCATTTTACATGTAATAATAAGCCATTAGAGCAAATGGTAGGATTATTGCCTATGTGCTACTAACCTGTGATTGCCTAATCATTAGTGTCAACACAGGCTGCCACCAAGTTTATTACCAAACCCCATTTTTTATGTCATCTTATGGCGCTAAATACCTCAATGGTACTTATCTGGTTTCCTGTTAACACAATTTCTGTCTGATTTTCAATGGTAAATCATACAAAATCTATTTTTTGCAGCTGAAAAGAAACATACTTTTTTAGTTTTTCTGATTATAAAAGCAATATTAGTTCATTATTTAAAATTAAAACATAATAGGCTTACATTTCCAAGAAAGTTAATGTCTCTAAAATCTCTCATATTATAAAAACAAATATCTCCAAGTTAGAACACCTTTCTCCCTAATATCTTTTCTACTCTATACATATACTCATATATTTACAAATCTATAATAGAAATGTATGTTTAAAATTTTATTTAAAAATTCACAAAAATATACACTTACCACTTGATTTTTTCAATTAACAATATATTTTACATACTTTTTCATGACAGTACATATTATTTTTAGAAGTAGTACATCTATAGGTTAAACAAATTCCATGCAATTCCACATATAGGGAGGTATAAAATAAAAGTGAAAATGCCCCACCCTGTCACTAAATGACTCCCCAGAAGTAATCACTGTTCACCACTTCATGTGTATCTGTTTGAATATTTTAAGCATATCTTATGTCTGCTTTTAATGAGTCTTAACTAAGATCAGCTAGAGTGGCCTGACTTCTCTGTCCTCTCTCCACGTGGCTATCTGACTTGTCTATCAACCAGCAGAAGCTCTGAGAGGTACAATTAGGCCCCAGCAAAAGGAACTTTTGGGCTCTAAATCTTTTCTCAAGCCGTAAATAGACTGTGGTTCAAACAAGAACATACAGGCTTCTAAACAAAACATATACAATTTTGACTGTTATCTAGTTTAACGAACAGACCATAAACAGCTTTCTTAAACAACCCCCCACCTACTTATTCTCAGTAATCGGGATCCAAAGCCCAATTTTTCATGCTTACAAACCTACAATGGAACAGACTCTCTAGCCTGTTTATTTAACACATCTCTCATTTATCATGTGGCATCTCTCCTAGTCCCAGTCATCCAAGCCAAAAGTAATTCAGGAACTTAAATAGCTGCTAATGACCAATGGAATTTTCAGAAAACAGACTATTTTAAAACCAGTTTGGGTTGAATATCCAATCTTCTCTATTCCCTTCTGGCATTCCTCATCTGTGGAGGAATCCTGATCATGTCCAGCACTTAGCTCAAGACCACACTGCATGAATCCCCACTTAACACTACAGTTATTTGCTTACTCACACAATTCTCAGTATTGCCCCTAAAAGGAACTTATTCAAATGTCATTCAGAAGAGTGTGTGCTGCTGTAAGTTAACAGGAAATCAGATAAAACTTTCAAGCATGGAAATGGCACACATTGGTCTGCCTTTTGGAAAGGTAGTTTTAGCAGCTTCAGGAAGAGGTATTAAGTGACTGGAAGCTAAACATTTCCAATGCAATGGTCCAGGCAAGTCATTATAAAGGCTCAAAGCAGGAAAGTCCCAAAGGGATGAAGTAGACTCGGCAGATCCAGGAAGATTAAATCAGTAGGATTTGTTGACATTATACTAGATAAGAAATGGAAAGGGTGAAAAATAATCTTAACGTTTGTTGCTTAAGTGGCCACATAGAAAGAGATGCCTTGGAATAGAGTTCTATTTCTGGGGCAAGAGCACTGTTAAGAGTGAGATGGGGGCAATAAGGAGTTCCTTTAAGGAAAGTTGAGGTTGGAATGCCTACCACGTGTCCTCCATTTCAGGTATAAAGAAAGAAATAAAAATAATCCATCATGGGAACCAACACTAGGGAAGAAGTGTCCATGACAAAGAGGGGGTGTTATATGAGAAATGCTGCAGAGATATGAAAGGACATATAGTGGGCTTCCCACAATTAGAGTTTCCAAGGTCACAAGCCTCATTTTTACCTGAACTTGTTATACTCACCAAAGAAGCTGAGCCCAGAGGGTCTCCCAGGGCTTATGCTTCCCCTCCTTACAAATGCCCAAATGAGGCTTCATTTGGAAGGCTTCCCCTTCTGAAAGGAAACCTAAGAGCCAGCTTTCTCCCTCTGCCTTCCAGATGACATTGAACATGTCGATTAGAAATGTTCAGGAAGTGCTTTCCTCCTTGCAACCAAGAGAAACATTTCCCTTCTTTGGAGCCTCCTCCCTTTCTCTCTCCCTTTGTAAATGGAATCTGATGTGTTTCTTCCCAAATTATCCATGACTGGTTCCTTGCAATGTTTGTGCTCTTGGTAGACACTCTGCAGTGGGCAGATAAGGATGGAGATCAGTGACATACATTTCTCTGCTGGTTTCCTTAGCAATGCCCCAGCAGGCTTCCAGCTCCCCTACAAACCTGCTTCTGAGTCAGCCTGCTATTGGCTACAATCCAGGCTCTACCAAAATATCACTTTTAAAACAATAATAACTATTTTTCCCCCATGGAACTTTACAGTTTATAAAGATTTTTCTTTTTATATATTTTCATTTTAACTCCACAGCACAATCTCACAGAGAAGATATTATTGATATCACCACTCCACAGGTGAAAACATTAAATGGCAATACTCCACAAACAGACCTACAGATTCAACACAATCCCAGTTGACTTCTTTGTAGAAATTGACAAGCTGATTCTAAAATTCATATGGAATTGCATGGGGTGCAGAAATCCAAAGCAATCCTGAAAAAGAAAGTTTGAGAACTCACACTTCCCAATTTCAAAAAACTTACTACAAAGTAACATTAATCAGAACAGTGTGATATTGGCATAAGGTTAGACATATAGGTCAATGGGATAGAATTGAAAGTCCAGAAATAAACCCATTTGTCTATGGTCAACTCACTTTCCACAAGGGTGCCAAGACTATTCAAAGGGGAAAAGAATAGTCTTTTTGAGAAATTGTTCAGGACAAATGGATAGCCACATGTGAAAGAATGAAGTTGGGCCCTTCACTCACATCATATACAAAAATCAACTAAAATAGATCAAAGACCTGAATGTAAGAGCTACAACTATAAAACTTTTAGAAGAAAACATAGTTGTAAATCTTTATGACATAGGATTTGGCAACGAATTCTTAAATATGACACCAAAATCATGAGCAATAAAAGAAAAAAGTAGAAAATTTGGAATTAATGAAAATTAAAAACTTTTGTGCATCAAAGGAAACTATCAAGAAAGTGAAATTTCCTCCCCTCTGAATAGGAGAAAATATTGGCAAATCATATATCTGATAAGGAACTTGTATCAAGACTATGTAAAGAATTGTTAAAATGCAATAATAGGACAAGTAACCCAATTTAAAAATGAGCAAAGGACTTAAGATATTTCTCCCAGAAAGATATACAAAAGACCAATAAGCACATGACAAAAATGCTCAACATCATTCGTCATCAGGGAAACGTAAATCAAACACACGATGAGAAACTACTTCACACCTACTAGGATAGCTAAAAGGAAAAATTCAGTTAATAACAAGTGTTGGTGAAAACGTGGAGACAGTGGAACCTCATATACTGGTGGAAATGTAAAACGTTTCAGTCACTTTGGAAAACAGTCTGGCAGTTCCTCAAAGAATAGTCATAGAGCTATCATAAGACCAAGCAATTCTACTCCTAGGTATATACCCAAAAGAAATAAAAACATATGTCCACACAAAAACTTGTTTCTGCAGCTTTATTTACATTAGCCAGAAGGTGGAAACAAACCAATTGCCCATCAACTGATGAATGGATAAACATAATTTGGTATATCTATATGTAATATTATTTGACCATAAAAAGTAATGAATTACTGATACGTACTACAACATACATGAACCTTGAAAACATTATATTAAGTGAAAGAAGTCAGTTACAAAAGACCACATATTGTATCATTTTTTTCATAGTAAATGTCCATTAAAGGCAAATACAGAGATAGAAAGTAGATTATTGGTTGCCTATGGCTGGGAAGGATGAGAAAATAAGGGGATGAGCGCTAAATGGTACAGGGTTTTTCTTTGTTTTGTTTTGTTTTGAGGTGATGAAAGTCCTCAAAAGTTGACTGTGATGATGGTTGAGTAGATCTGTGAATATACTAAGAACAATTGAATTGTACACTTTAAATGGATGAATTGTGTGAGAGTTGAATTACCTCAATAAATCTGTTTTTAAAAAATAGTACAGGGATGCTCTCTTAACATGATAAAAAAAAATCTTCTCCTACTAAAAGCTCAAATCAAACTTATTAGAAAAGTATCTATCATTCTCTTTAAAAATAAAACTCTGAAATTGTAGAACATTTGCCAAAAAGGATATATGGATAACAGATAGGACAAGAGGAGAAAAGAAAGATAGTAACAAATGCACAGAGAAAACAGAAAGTTGTGCAAAAAGGAGATGCATTCCCCGTGATACTGTACCTGGCCCTACAGTGTGTAACACTAAATTATCATATTGATTCATTCATTCATCCCATTTTTTTGAGCAGCTGCTATATGTTAGGCACTGTTCTAGGTGCATGGCATAATTAGTAAACAAAAGAAGAACCCTGCCTTCATGGAGCAGACATGCTAGCAGCAGCAGGAAGGCAGAAAATAAACAGAAGACATAATAAAAAAGTGAATTCAGGGAAGTAGATGTGTCTTAAGCAATTGGGCTCCCACCTACCACATGGGAGGTCCGTGGTTCAGTTCCCGGTCCCTCCTAAAGAAGACAGCGAGCTGGTGCAACGGGCAGGCACAGCAAGCTGACACAAGATGATGCAACAAGAGACACAGGAAGAAAAACATAATGAGAGACACAACAAAGCAGGTGATGGAGGTGGCTTAAGCGATTAGGCACCTCCCTCTCACATCGGAGATCCTGGATTTGGTTCCCAGTGCCTCCTAAAGAAATGAAGAAGATGAACAGACACAGCAAGTGCAAACAACGAGGGGGTGGGGAGAGATAAATAAATTTAAAAAAAAATTTTTTAAGGTGAATTCAGTGTGTTAGAAGATAAGTGCTATTGAAAAAAATAAGAATAATAAGATGAGGGAGATAAGAATGCGGAGGAGGGACAAACTGAAAGGAATGCAAAGGTGTTGGCCATACGGACATCTAGAGAAGACTGTTTGATTCTGAAGGAGCAGCACCATGCAGGCCTTAAGGTAAGGAAATGTCCGAGATGCTGGCCAAATGGCAAGAAGATTACATGGCTGGAAAGGTGCACACAAAGGGGAGAGTAGGAAGAGACGAGATCAGAAGGTAATGAGAGTCACATCTGGCAGGGCCTGGATGGACTTTATAAAGACTACGGCTTTTACCCTGAGTCAGATAAGGAATCTGCAAGACTCTGAGTAGAGGGAAGTGTCAAGATCTTCCCTGAATTTTAGAAAGATCCCTATGGCTGCTGTGTTGAGACTAGAATGTTGGGAAGAGAGGTTCGAACGTTGGGAAATGAGGGTCAAGGCAACGATATTTCTGGAACCCATTGCATGCAAAAGTGGTGGTGGCTGGATACAGATCTTATAAAAATAATGGTAAATACTGCATAAATTGGGAGGATGAGGAGAGCAGGGGAAGAAGGGATGGTATAAGACAGTCAAATCACCATCGAGGAGTCAAGTAGGTAATATATAAGCTTAATAAGTAAAGAAAAAGCAGTAAAAAGTGACATTTAGAAATATTAAGTTAATTGGCATGAGAGATAGCTAAATTGGTTTGAAACCGTCACTAGAGAAAGAAACTGGGGAAGAGGGTGAGGGACAGCTGTTTCCTATTATGAGCCTTCCATTTCATCTTTTTTAACCATATGAATGTATTACTTAGATAATTTTTTTAGAAAGAACCAGAACAAGGGTGGCATTTAAATTCATAATTAATGTTAGGTTGGGGAATTGTACAATTGCAGTAAGTTACAAAGGAAGAAAAGAAGTCTGTAGGAAAAGTATATGTAAAATATTATTTGCAGATGGCAGAATGCCTAGTTCAAGCAGAAGAGTCAATTACAATATTTCATTTTGTGATAATCAGGGTAGGCTAAACATTCGCTATATTAGAAACCATGCATGTGTCCCCAGACCTAGTTTTTCTCCCTAAGTCTGGTTTTTAGAATGCTGGTGTTAAACCAAGCCTGATTTATTATATGACCATCCTGTATGGGAAATGACTGTAACTCTAGGTATCTTTGGTCAACCTTAAGAGACATAGCAGGGGGACGGATGTGGCTCAAATGGTTGGGCGTCTGTCTCCCATATGGAAGGACCTGTGTTCGATCCCTGGGACCTACAGGTAAAAATTAAAAAAACTGCAGAAGGCGCATGGGCCCCCAGGCCCCGTGCTCAGGTGCGCTGTCAAGCTCTGCAAGCAGGTGAGCCCCCCAGGCCCCGTCAAGCCCCGTGCGCGGGTGCACCATCTGGCCCCGCGAGCCACGCAGCAAGATGATGATGTAACAAGAGAGTGACACAAGGGAGAGCCAAGAAGAGATGCGCCAAAAAACCAGGAACTAAGATGGCGCAGACGGTAGGATGCCTCTCTCCCACACAGAAGGTTCCGAGAGACTGAATCCCAGTGAAGAAAAGAGGAGAAGGATGAGAAGAGAGGGCAGGAAACAGACACAGAGAGTTGCCCAGCGAATGGACACAGAAACAGCAAAAATGGGGGGCGGGGGAGAGGCTAAAAATGGATAAAAATAAATAAGTACTTTTTAAAAAAGTATAGGGGAGTAAGATGTGGACTACAGTAAATAGTAATACTTTGACGATGCTCTTTCATAATTTGTTAACAAATGTTTCACAACAATGCATGGTGTTTGTGGTGGGGTGATGTGTGGGAGCCCTGTATGATGTTATGCATGTTTGTTTTGTAAGTTCACAATGTTTACTAAACACTTATTATTTACATGTGTTCATATATGAATGATATACTTCAATAAATTGTTTTTAAAATGAATTTTAAAAATTACAATATTTCAGTAAAGTGATCAGATAAAGAGGCATTTTTAACTTACTTTTTTTTTTTTAATTTTTTTTATTTATCCCCCCCTTGCTGCTTGT
>JAQZBX010011817.1:0-42125 GCA_029593785.1 Cabassous unicinctus
GAAGAGATGGCAGGAAACAGACACAGAGAATTGCCCAGCAAATGGACACAAAACAGCCACGGGGAAGGGGGGGTTTAAAATGGATAAAGTAAATAAATAAATCTTAAAAAAAAAAAAATGCAATATCACAGCTGTTAGATGAAGGTTTCCAGATGAAGATATGCTGAAATTTGGGGTTACTATCTGGCATTAGCTGGATGTTGAAAATAGCCCTGTCTGGAAAATCAGTGGGCAAAATCCTGGATGAATCTTAGGAAACAGGGTATCTGGCAGGGCTGTACTCTGGCCCAGGTTCTGGACTTCTCACTGGAATATTGTAAGAGGGGATAGGCTGTTTTATGTTTTCTGTCTCTAAATCTTCATGGTCTACCTCCAGCCCTCAACAGTAGATAAAAACAGAATAACTCTGTTAGGTGAAATGAGTATCCTCAGCTGACCCAGACAGCAGGGTATGGTGAAGAGAGCAGAAACATCATTAGTCTATGATCAAGATAAGCCAAATAGAATTAAGAAACTGGGCCAGACTCATCCAAGCATTTTTCTTCAGGATAAAAAGAGTTGGGTGGCAGGAGGTATCTGCCTATTGAATCCTTCTGTTCCAATATGAACTGGTGGATTTCCATTGGTTGTGTACAGCTATCACTCTGAGGTCATCATTCTCCATCTTCTTGTGAATTCTCTTCACTTTTCCCCTTTCAAATTTCATGTTCCTGATTCTTGTATGCCATAAATATCTGTATGTTAGGTTGCTGTAACAAATTACGAGACTTGATGGCTTAAAACAACAGAAATGTATTCTCTCACAGTTCTCAAGGCTCGAAGTCTGAAATTAGTTTCACTGAACTGAAAATCAAGATGTTTACATGGCTATACTTCCTCTGGAGGCTTTAGGGGGAGAATCTGTTCTTTGCCTCTTCTAGCTTCTGGGGGTTGCCAGCATTCCCAGGTTTGTGGCTATGTTGTGTGTTGAATTGTGTCCCCCCAAAAGATATGTTGAAATTCTGACCCCAAGTACCTCAGAATGTGACCTTATTTGGGAATAGAGTCATTGCAGATGGAATTAGTTAAGATGAGGTCATACTGGGGTTCCTATAAAAACTGGTTCCTATATGACTGGTGTTCCTATAAGAAGGGGAGAAAAGACACAGACACAGAAGAAGGGGCAAGTGAATACAGACACAGATCAGAGTGATGCATCTACAAGCCTAAGAACACAAAGGATTGCTGGCAAACACCAGAAGCTAGAAGAGTCAAGGAAGGACTCTCCCCTAAGGGTTTCTGAGGGAGCGTGGATCCGCCAACACCCTGATTTTGGACTTCAAACCTCCAGAACTGGGAGACAATTTTTTTTCTGTTGTTTTAAGCCACCTAATCTGTGGTAATTTATTTCAGCATCCCTAGGAAACTAAGGCAGGCCACATTACTCCAGTCTTCAAAGCCAGTATCTTCAAATCTTTTTCTGCTTCATCTTATCCTCTGTATGTGTCAAATCTTCCTCTGCCTTCCTCTCATCAGGATTCGTGCAATTACATCCCAGGCATGGCCAGATAATCCAGGAAAATCTCCATTTTAAGAGCCTTAAATTAAGGAACACATATTGAAGCATTGCCGCTAACTAATGAAGAATGTTGTTAATGTGAAGAAGTGTGGGAAGGGGAGGGAGTGGAGCATATGGGAATCCCCTATGTATTTTATGTAACATTCATGTAATCCAAAGATTATTTAAAATTAAAATAAATTAATCACACATGCAAAGATGGTTTTTCCCTACAAGGTAAGATTTACAGGTTCCAGAGATTAGGAAGTGAATATTTTTTGGAGTGTGTCTTGCATTTTCCAGCCAACCACATTGTGTCTTCCTCTTTCTTTATTTACTCTATCTTCCTCACTTTTTTTCTTTTTTTGTTGAACACATCCTCCAGTGCATGGGAAAAAGTTATTTGAGGTCTTGCATATCTGAAGATATCTTTATTGTATCCTCATATCTGATTGTTGCTTTGCACATAGCACATAGAATGTTAGGATAGCAACATTTACTCTTCAGAAAATAGTTTAGGATGTTGTACATGTTTCTTTCCTTGTTGCTCCTCACAAATTCCATTTCAGTAATCTTTAGCATTTAAAGTTTTATTTTTGAAATCATCCCAATTTTTCTGCAAAAAAATGAACTTTTCTGGAGATGAGTCTTTTAACTTTTGGGTGCATTTGTTCAAAATCTGTTGGAAATTTTTAAGCAAAGTGTTCAAAGACTGGAGCACAGAAACTTAGCTTTTGAATTTTTCAGTCAGTTGCAATTATTGAAAACAAAGCTTGCAAATAGGAAGGCAGTGGCATTTATCCTAAAAAAACAAGTGAGGAATTGAACAAAATAAATGGTGAGGGTGCAAATGCTATTTTAATTTTTAAAATCTCTGATTCTGATTTGGATTATCTCGATTTTTGGAAGGAATCTTTTGAAAGAGCTCCTATTTTTAATTTGATAGGTATATTTTCTGTGCCAGAATGAAGTGAAATTGAGGACCACAAATTTTCAGCATTTTTATTTCAATGAATCAATGCACCACCTTAGTGAATGAGTTTTATCTTATAAAATTATTTGTTGAATACGATATGCTGAGTAAAAATATTTGGGCTGAAATAATCATATAATTGATTATCGAAAAACTAAAATTTCTCTGAAATTATCTCTAGGGAGAGTAGTTGTTTTTTTTTTTGGAACAGGTTTATTGAGATATATTTCACATACCATACAAGTCACCCATTGTCTTAGTTTGCTGTGGTTGCTATGACAAATATCACAATTGGTTGGTTTAAACAACAGGAATTTATTGTCTCACAGGTTTGGAGGCTAGAAGTCCAACATCAAGGCACTGACAGGGTTTTCCTTCTCTCAGAGTCTGTAGAATTTCGGCAATTCTGTCTCATAGAGATCTCTGTCTCCTTCAGGCCTGCTCCTCTGGTTTCCACTGATTTCTGGCTTTTACTGACTGACTGTGTTAGAGTTCCTTTGCTTTGAGGATTCCAGTTTTATGGATTAAGGCCCTCCCTAGTTCAATTTAACCTCATCTAAATAGGATCTTTGAAGGTCCTATTCACAAATAAGTCTACAGCTTAACTAATAATAACCTCTTCAAAAATTCTATTTACAAATGGGTTCACACCCACAGGAATACAGATTAAGACGTGAACATGTCTTTTGTGGGGCACATGATACAATCCTCAACACGTATTTAAAGTATACACTTCAATAGCTTTTAGGATAGTTAAAGCTATGTGCAGACATCATCACAGTCAACTTTAGAGTCTTTTAATCATCTCAAAAAAGAAACCCCACACCTTTTAGCTATCCTCCCCATACCCCCACACTGCCATCTCTTCTCAACCCTAAGCAAACACTAATCTTTCTGTAGCTATAGATTTCCCTGTTCTGGACATTTCAAATGAATGGGGTCATATAATATGTGGTCTTTTGTGACTGGCTTCTTTCCCTTAGCACAGTATTTACAAGAGTCATCCATTCTGTAGCATGTGTCAGTACTTCATTCCTTTTATGGCCAAATAGTATTCCATTGTATGGCTATACCATATTTTTGTTTATCTGTTTGTGAGTTGATGGATATTTTGGTTGCTCCCACCTTTCAGCTATTATAAATAATGCTGCTGTAAATATTCACATATAAGTTTTTGTGTGAACATATGTTTTCATTCTCTTTGGTATATAGTAGGAGTAGAATTGCTAGGTCATAGAGAAACTCTATGTTTAATTGTTTGAGGAACTGCAAAACTGTTTTCCAAAGTAACTGTACCATTTTACATTCCCACCAGCAGTATATTAGAGTTCTGGTTTCTCCACATCTTTACCAACACTTGCAATTATCAAACTTTTTTGTTCTAGCCATCCTAGTGGGTATAAAGTGGTATCTTACTGTGGTTTTGATTTGCATTTCTCTGATGATTAATGATGTTGAACATTTTTTGTTGACTACTTGCTTATCTTCTTTGGAGAAATGTCAGTTCAGATCCTTTGTCCATTTTTTAATTGGGGTAGTTGTCTTTTTATTATTGTATTGTAATAGTTCTTTGTATATTCTGACTACAAGTCCTTTATCTGATATGTTATTTACAGTGTTTTCCTGTTCTGTGGGTTGTTCTTTCACTCTCTTGATTTCCTTTGAAGCACAAAGGTTTTACATTTTTATGAAGTTCAGTTTGTCCATTTTTGTTTATGCTTTTAGTGTCATATCTAAGAATCCCTTGCCAGATCCAAGATCATGAAAATTTACTCCTACGTTTTCTTCTAAGAGTTTTTTAATTTTAGCTTTTATGTTTATGACTTCAATTGATTTTGAGTTAGATTTTGTACATTGTATGAAGTAAGGTTACACATTAATTCTTTTCCATGTAGCTATCCAGTTGTCCCAGCATCATGTGTTGGGAAAATACTATTCTTTTCTCATTGGATAATCTTGGTACCCTTGTTGAAAATCAGTTGACCATAGGTATATGGGTTTACTTCTGTACTCTCAATTCTATTCTGCTGATTTATATATCTGTCTTTGTGACAGTACCATACTGTCTTGATTACCATTGTAGTAAGTTTTGAAATTGGGTAGTATGAGTCCTCCAACTTTGTTCTTTTTCAAGATTGTTTTGTCTATTGTATGTCCCTTCCAATTTCATATGAATTTTGTAAATGGCTTGTCAGTTACTACAAAGAATTCAGCAAAAATTTTCATGGGAATACATTGAATCCCCATCAGTTTGAGAGTATTGCCATCTTGACACTGTTAAGTCTTCTGAAAAACATTGGCTGTTTTTCCAATCCTTAGCTCTTTAATTTCTTTCAATAATGTTTTGTAGTTTTTGGAGTATGTATTTTGCACTTTTTTGTTAAAATTATTCCTAAGTATTTTATTCTTTTTGATATCATTGTAAATGGAATTGTTTTCTTAAAATAGTTGTGGCTAAGAAACTGATTAAGGTGAATGAATATAGGACAAAAGTAAATATTCTGTTTATTATTATTATTATTATTTTTGCTTCAATGAGTGCAGATACATTACTTTTATTCTTAGAAGGCAATATTATTTTTTAAACTAGCTTTTGAGTAGAACTATTTTATATGTCTCCCAATGAAATAAACCAATTTGTCAGTCAAGAAATTTAAAAATGATCTAATTTTAAAGTGCCCTGGTTAGGGTGTGAGATTATATTTTCACTTTATTCATGTCATATATGGCCCTTTTTTCCTATTTATATGTTTTTAGAAACTTTTTGTTTCATGTGTTCTGAATTGTCACAGTGATATGAGTTAGTGACAATCTAATTTCTTCCATTATGTTGAACAATCGTACTTCTCCATAATCCTTTTAAACGTACTGATTGTGACAATTTGAAGTTCTTTGGTGAATCCCAAAAGGAGAAAGGTCATGTTTTTGAAATAATCCATTCCTGTGGGTGTAAGAACCTTTTGATTGGACTATGTCAGTGAGGTGTGACTTAGGTTGAGTCTCCATCCTCTTGCTGGGTCTGATATAAATGGAGACACAGAGAGGGAGACAGGAAATGGGAACTCTACCATTTTGATTCGGTCACATGAGAAAAAGGACTCCAGGTTCACCCACAGCTGAGCTCAAGGAGAGAAGCCCTGAGAGGCTCAAGGAGCCGAGGCCCAGAGAGAGATGACTGATCGGCCACAGCTGAGTTCAAGGAGAAAGTAGGGAGAGACCAGCAGACCCATCTTGTCTGATCATCACGTGGCAGGACGCTAGGATCAACAGTAGCTGACTTTCGTGAGTAAGCATCTCTAATGGTTCCTTAATTTGGACATTTCATGGCCTTGGAACAGTAAGCTTTTACCATAAAGAAATTCCCTTTATAAAAGCCAACACATTTCTGGTACTTTCATCAACAGCCCTGCGGCAAATGAAGACACTGCTATATATTTTTTTTGGATTGTAGTATCCTCCAGCCGTTTAAATGAGACTTTATCAAGGTGGGACCATTTTTTTGCATGCGTTTAGTAGGTTTTAAAATTGTGAGCTTCTCTCATCATATACCCTTCCCCATCCCTACCCTGTGGAAGTTTGTCCTATTTATGGCAGAAATGTTACTGTAGAGTAATTTCACATTCCCTTCTGTATCTCACTTCACAAGACCAGTTTTTATACTAATTTCTTAGCTTGGGGCTTCTTGTATTTCATAAATCATGTAAATTCTGATCCACACTTGCGTGTTTTGGAGGTCCTGGGCTTACTTGCTCATGGTAAAATTTTTGTTTTATTATTTCAATTCAGAGAACGTCCTCTGGATTTCCCTAGCTGGTGGTGCCTTTTATACTGAGAGGCCTATCTTTCAGTGCCCTGGCTTTGCTAGGGTATCCAGTTCCAGCTTCTACCTTGTGAGGACTCAGCATCTTGTGTCTTAAGTTGACTTTCCCTGAACCAGATTCTGAGGTGAGAATTCCTGTGAAAATAATTTGTAGACATTCCCAGGAAAAATAAGGTTTAGGGAAGTGAGACTGGGAAGGGAATTTGGCCAACAAGTGCATGGTATCAAGCAAAGTCTCTCTTGACCAGAGACAAGGGAGCTGGAGTATTTATACTGCAATCACTAGTTAAGGGCTTTCCCAAGAGGGCCATAAATCCCAGGTGGTTTCTGCTTTCCATGATAGCGTGCGATGGGCTTCTAGTCGCCTAAGACCAGGCCCTGGCAGAGAGATGCACGTGCTGGCTGTTGTAGTGAAACCTCACAGGGAGATTGTGTGCACAAATTGGTAAAAATCCAAAGGGATATGGATGAAGCATGGCCAGTGCCTGTTTCATTTTATTGTATGTCCATGCCTGGGGTTCAACCTCAGCCCTTAGCCTGTATCTGGGTCTACGGTTCTCTCCTGCCTCACTTAGGCTATGGAGGCAGAGCAGAAAGCTTATTGTCTATCTTTATTCTCTGTTTCCTGGAATTTAGGCATTTCCTGTCTATTTTGTATTCAAATAATAGAACAAGGGTATTATTTTACCCAGTATTTTTATGTGATTGAAGTGGAAACTGTGTTCATTTTGGTTCATCTACTATGGCATAAGATGGAAGTCTAATATGTATCATTTGAACAGAAAAAAAAAACGTTCATTTTACTGTGTGCAAGGTGATAACATGGATGGAGAAGAGAAATAATTTTATTCTTTCAGAAACTACATGCTAGTAAGTCCTAGAAAGATGTGTGGAATATAGTGATTTGTCCTTTAGGTGATGTGTGGGTTACTTTCTCCAGGTTAGTATAGTTCAAGACTGAACTGAAATTGGGTGCTACTCTTATAAAATTGCAAACAGACATTCTTTGCAAAAATTGTCAAATTACATTTGATTTTATTAGTAATATTTTGAGGACAGAAAAAAGAAGTTTAGTAAAACGATTTTTCCATAAATGAGCATATCTATATTCCCTCCTGTTATCTATTCCTTTACTTCCTAAAATGTCATTGCAATCTGAGAGACACGGAGAAGTCAGATTGGTAAAATAACGCACAATGGAAATCTAGTCTTATTATTGCAGCATGGCTCTTTTTTTTTCATTTTTTTATTTTTTACAGGATTTGATCTGATTTGTAAGGGTGTGCAGGAAACGATGCTTTTTGTGTGGTTTTTTTTCCCTCCAACAGATTTGATTTAAACCTATTTGAATATGGTCTGTGATAAGTTTGCTTCTGGAAGCTTAGGGTTTGACACAAAGAATTATTTTCTTTTGAAAGCACTTTTAAATGTGTAGCTCCCTCAAAAACAGAATAGCAAAGTGAAGAAAGAAAGAAAGAAATGAATGCACAAGCATATAATGAACATGAACTCTGTAGGCAGACTTGGGAGAGCTTCCTGCTTCATGGTTTCTCATTCTGTGACCTTCCTCAGGTTTCATAACCTTCTCTAATTGGCAGGTTCCACATCTGTAAAATGTGTGCAATCAATGTACCCACTTTTTTGGGGGTGGTGAGGACTGAATGACATAATGATGAACAGTGTTTACCACAGTCCCCAGCTCCTGGTCAAGGCTCAGCAAATGGTAGTGGCTACGATCATTATTGCCTTCTTGGGGTCAGATTAAAAATATTCAAGGCCCACAGAGTGTATATTTCTATTAGACAGCTACTTTTAAAATCATCAACTTCTCACCTACACAGTATATAAGGGCAAATTTGAATACTACAAGCAGCTGCCTGCCTGCCTTTTCTGGGACTGTGTGTTAGTTCAGATTCAGAGAAATAGTAAAATAACCCCCATATTTATTACTCAGCAGGAAATATACTCTTTCCATAACCCCAATGAAAATAGACAAAAATTCATGGAAGTCTCTCCAGGAGAAGCCTCAATTTCATCTGGCCTTCTCTGAAAAAGCACTGCCAGGCATTGTAAAGCAAAAATCCTTCCTCTCTTTCAAGAAGAGCAAAGGCAAATCTTTTCCTAATTCCAGACACCATGGCGCTCTGTGAATTTAGTCTATTAATTCACTATAAACCTAAGCTAAAGCACATACTTAGTTTGGCATTATAAAATGAATCATAGGTTTAAAGGAAACAAGCCAACAAACAGAGATACAAATGTAACCAGATAATTTTCATTACCAAATAAAATTGCTGATTTTCTGAGATGAACTGAGCTAACAATATGTTCATCTTTCAAATCATGGACAAGCCTATATATGGTGAGTTAATAATCTTCGTTGATGTTATTATGTAAAGGTTAACAAAAGACAGGCGAGTGTTGCTCTGGCAGTTTAGCATATGTTCTAAAATCATGTTCCTAAAGAAAGCCTGAAAATCAGATAGCTACTGCCCATTTTCCCTTGCAAATAGACATTTGTTGATTTTATTATGCAAAATAAATACTTACTAGCGACTTCTCACCAAAATGAAAATTTGTCTTGTGATGCTCCTGTCCTAGACATGTTATAGTATTAATATTCCTCTTCCTCAAGTCCCCCAGAAAGAGAGACTTGGTAAGATACAATACAAAACAGATTAAGAAGGTCAAATTGCTCTTTGGATCAGACACTCCTGTTCAAGAACTGGACCCAGTCTTATACAACATGGAAGAAGCCAGATCAGTGATATCTGCAGGGTTAGAACTCTTCTATAATAATTGACCTTATTAGAAGAGTATCCAAATTTGCTAGAAAACAGTAAATTTATCAGGGATCATTTCTGGCTCTATCTAATCTGTAATATGGAGATATTGATCTTATGCATTTTCATAAGAATTTAAAAAAATGACACATGCAAAGGGCCTATACATTGCTTGCAATTGAATAGGTCCTCAATAAATGAGGTTACCTTTCCTTAGTTCTCCTTGACTCTTAGAAGGCAACTTTTGTAAATTTCAAAGAAATAGCATACAATCATGAATAATACAAGACAGAAAGTTTTAAATCTTTTTTTCTTTATTTATAAAGAAGTTTTAGATGACATAAAAATTACATCGAAAACAGAAAGGATTCCCATATATCCCACTTCCTTCCTCTCTCACACTTTTCTCCATTAACATCTTTCATTACTGTGGTACATTTGTTACAATTGATGAACAAATATTGAAGCATTGCTACTAATCATGATCTATAGTTTACATTATGGTTTACACTTTGCACTACATAATTTTATAGGTTTTGTATATAATGGCCTGTATCCATCATTGCAGTGTAATGCAGGACAATTCCAACGTCCCAAAAATGCTCCAAATTATACCTATTCTTCCCTCTCCCTCCCCTCAGAACCTCTGGTGTCCACTGTCTTTATAATAATGTTACAATTTCTTCCATTACTAGAATAACAATAAGTGTACTTTGGTCTATGGTTGCATTCCCCACTTATGTGTATTCATTCCTCAATCTTGAGGATTTTGAAATGGTGATGCCCCCTCTGCTTCCAATTGAGACGGGGCTTAGATCCCATGGGTCAGATGAATGCTTGCAGTTGTTGATGTTCTTTGTTTTTGGGGATTGACATTGTCCGTCATCATCCTTTTGTTAATTGTCCTGAGTGAGTCCAATGAACTGGAGAGTAGGTGTTGGCTGCAACTCTGCTGAGATTCAGGGCTCAACTGGCATAAGAACAGCCATAAGATTTAAGTTTCTGGGGCATATATTTAATGGGTATAGTGCTAATTATAGGTTCAAATAAAAGGGGCAAAAGAACCATGTGTAGGAAAATTATTAGTGAATCTAACTCTGATATGTGAGGGAGATAGGTTATCATATATTCCAAGGCCAGGCCCACTGATAGGGTCCCGATTTTCTGGGGTTGTCTGCCCTGCCTATAGTGTCTAAATGTCTCTAGAGCTCTCAGTGTCTAAATGCCCCTGCTTGAGGCATTGTTTACTGTGGTAGTCAGTGAGATCCTCCTGAGATGTGCATAAGCGTAATCTCTGGAATGACCTCCCAACTCACTCTGAAATCTCTTAATCATAAAAACTCATTTGTATTTAATATTTCCCCCTTTGGTCAAGGTCTTTTTCCAAATTCATCACTACTTTGTGCTTTGTAACAATCCCTCGTGCCCGGAAAGCCTGTCCCTGGGAGTCATGTCCCTCACTGGTGGAAGGTAGGGAGGTTATATGCTGAGTTTGGCATAGAGAGAGGCCACATTTGAGTAATAAGGAGGTTTTCAGGAAGTAACTCTGAGGCAATATATATTACTAGGCTAAGTTTCAATTTTACAAGAATAAAGTTCATAAGTACAAGCATTAATATCAAGGACCTGGTATATTGATATGTCCTCTTTTGCTAGGCACTGCCTATGTCCTCTAGAGATTCTTGCTACTCTATTAGAGAATGTAGCAGGACTCCCCAGGATGGAAGTTTAATATTTTGTAGGTTATTTTGTGGGTCTCCACCCACTGAGATAACACCCTGTGACCACGTGAACACACTCTTATTCTATAGAGGTATGCACCAGGTGCATCCTTTCACACACATCCCTCCACCACTGATACTCTGCACCAGTGGTTCTCACATGCCATAACTGTAAATTTTCTGTATTCCAAAACCTCTCAAAAACAAAGCCAATTTTTTTTTTTTTTGCATTGTGCTTTCCATCACCATAAGATCTGTTATCTTTTGTATATACTGACAATTTCTTCAGTATGTTTCCCCAGTGTCTTATTTGTTTTTCACTTTATCTTCAAAGAAGCTTTAGGTTACCAAAATGCTGCATTGAAAATGTAGGGGATTCCCATATACCCCACCCACTCCTGTCTCACATTTCCCCCTATTAAAAACATCATACGTGAGTATGATACATTTGTTACAATTGATGAACAAAAATTGGAGCATTGCTGCTAACTATGGTCAATGGTTTTCATTATGGTTTACACTTTGTGCCATATACTTTTATAGGTTTTGACTAATGTATAATGGTCTGTAGCCATCATTACAAAATCATACAGGACAATTCCAGTGCCCTTAAAAATGCCCTATATTCCACCTATTCTTCCCTCCCCTTCCCCTTGGAACCTATGGTAACCAAAGTTTCAATTTTTCCAGAATAAGGCTCATAGTTACATGCATTAATATTGACATACTGATCAGTTTTCTTTTATTAGGCGCTGCCTATGTACTCGAGAGATTCTTGCCCCTCTATTTGAAAATGTAGCAAGACTCTCCAGGATGGGAGTTTAATATTTTCTTGTTTATTGTGTGGCTCTCCACCCACTGTTATAAAACTCTAGGACAAGATGAGCACATTCATATTCCATAGAACCATGCCCCAGGTGCACACTCTCCCACATATTCCCCTATCACTAATGCCCTGTACCAGTGATCCTCCCCTGCCATATTTGCCAAAAGAACATTTCCACCATTGTAGTTTCAATCACAGACCTACAAATCCCTAGAGTTCACCTGTTCCTTCAGCCCTCTTCCAAGTTCCATGGATAGTCCAACTGAACCCCCCAACTCACCCTCACATTCCAGCACCATCTACCCCACTCACATCCCTGTACCACCATCACTCACATCCCTGTACGACCGTCACTCACATCCACTGTCAAACCCACCCCCTTCCACCTTATCATAGGTTCTACCCATATTGAGCATCAGCTCACCACACTCTACTTCCTTTCTGTCTCCTGATAACCCATCTTCCAGACTCTAGCTCTGTGAGTCTGCTCAATATGCTTAGGTCATATCAATGAGGTCATGCAATATTTGTCCTTTAGTGGCTGGCTTACTTCATTCAACATAAGTTCTTCAAGATTCATCCATGTTGCCATGTGTGTAAATACTTCATTCCTTCTTACAGCTGATTAATATTCCATTGTAGGTATGTACCACATTTTTCTTATCCTGTCATCTGTTGATGGACACATGGGTTGCTTCCAACTTTCAGGAATAGTGAGTAATGCCACTTTGAACATTGGTGTGCATATATCTGTTGGTGCCCCTGCTTTCAATTCTTCTGGGTAAATACTCAGCAGTGGGATTGCTGGATCATATGGCAGTTCTACAGTTTGCTTCTTGAGGAACTGACAAGGCAGAAATTGATTGTACAGACCTAATGGCCTGTACAGATAATAAAAGCAGCAGGAGCCCTGGTAAGGTGGAGGTGACTAGAGATGTCATAGTTAGTTTATATGAGATGACCTGGCTGGCATTTTGATGGAGGTGATGGTGGGAAGGAAGATATTTATTTTAACTCTAATATTAAGTATATTTTATGCCCTTTACTTCTTTGAAAATTGGTAAATTGTAGATAATGAATACGGCAAATCTTGTGGTATTGGAGTGCTTGAATTTTTACTGTATTCTTAGCTTTATTGTGTTGCTGAAGTGGCTAAATAATATAGTTTATTTATAACATCCATTGGCAAATTCTAACTTTCTTTCTCAGAAGATTCTGGCTAAGATTTTATTTATCTTTGGTGAATGTAGAATTTAGTAGACTGAGTATGGGTTTTACTAAAGATGATCTCTAATTTAGACCCATTTATCTTTTTAAAAACATTTTTAATTGAAGTTTTTCATTCATGCATGAACATAGATAAACAATAAATGTATAAGTTGTGAACTTACAAAACAAACATGCATATCATCATACAGGAGTCTCATACATCACCCTGCCACCAACACCTTACATTGTGAAACTGTTGTTACAAGCTAAGAAAAAGCATTGTCAAAATTTTACCACTAATTATAGCCCATATCTTACATTTCGTGTATTTTTCCCATAACCCACCTAATTATTAACTCCCTGTGTTAGTATTATATACTTGTTTTCATTCAGGAGAAAATACTCTTATATTTGTCCTGTTAATTATAGTCATCATCCACCACTGGATTCCCTGTGTTATACAGTCCCATGCTTTGTACAATCCATTAAAAAATGTACTCAGTGGCTCTCATTTTCATCACATAGTTGTGCTGTCATCACCTGAGTCAATTTTACATTATTATTATTACTACCAAAGGAAAAATTCCATACCCCCTTATACCCCCCCATTGTTGTCCCTAGAATTGATGTAATATCTTCTTTGCCATTGCTTCAAAAATACAGTTCTTAGAAGTAAGCTTTTTTAAAAAATGTAAATTACCTACATCATCTCCTGCATTAGCATTTGAAGTTTATCAGGAGTTGAGGTTGATGATGTAAAACAGTCAAGGTAAACAGTCAAGGTGAGAAACATGAGAGACATATTCAAACTAGGCATAAGCCTAGGGAGTCATTTGATAGGTACATTTGATTGGAAGTATACTGAATTTAGGAGGCATGGTGGTTACAAAACAAGCATCAACATGCTTTCCTCTTAGCCTCTGTCCTGCCTCTTTTTAACTTCATAGTTAAATTTCTAGAATAAGTTGTTACATACACTGTTTTCATTTCCTTATCTCTTACTCACACCTCTACTTAGTCCAATCTTTTTTCTGATCTTACCGCCAATAATTCACTATGTACAATGGCACAGTTGTCATCATGTTTGACTTGTCAACAGCATTTAGCACAGGCTACTTCTTTGAACGTCAAACCAGTTTATATCACTGCCTGCTTGATGTCTCCAAGGCATCTCAGTCAACTCATTTAAATTTAAACTAATCTTCTGCCACCAAACTCTAAGGGTCTTTAATGAATGGTACACCATTCACTCAGCTACACAAACCAGAAACCTGGGATTTATTCTTGATAGTTTTTACTTCTTTTTCCACCCCATTCTGTGTCCTCTCATTCTCAACATGTCATTTCTATTTTTTAAATGTTTCCACTTCTCATTTCCATTGCCATCACTCTAGCCCACGTTTTCTCAACTTTGGCATTATTAACATTTGGAGCTGGATAATTCTTTGTTGTAGAGGCTGTCCTGCAAATTGTAGGGTGTTGTGACAGTTTGATGCTTGAAAAGATCATGTCCTTAGAGTGAATCCATTCCTGTGCATGTAAATAAACCCACTGTAGCTGGGAACTCTTGATTAAATTACTTCTGTTAAGGGACTTTTATTAGATTGTGTGTGCCAGGGTGAGTCTTAATCCTCTTATTGGAGTCCTTTATAAATGGAGGAGTAAAGGCAACAGATACAAGAAAAAAGTTGCATAGATGGATAGAGGCCTCCAGAAGTTGATGTGACTAGGAGAGAGAAGAGTCACAGGTCTGGAGGAGTGGGGAGAGACTAATGGACCAGCATTGTGCCCTGCCATGTGCTTGATCACCCACAGTTGAGCTTGAAGAGAAAGCATCTTTAGATGATGCCTTGATTTGGATGCTTTCATGGCTTTAGAACTGTGTAGTAGCTAGCCAAAGGGGATGGGTTGGTCTTTATAAAGAGTATTTATTTGGGGTAGAAGTCCACAGATTCCAGGCCATAAAGTGTTAAGTTTCTTCTCTCACCAAAGTCCATTGCCAAGTGTTTGGACTGGCTGCCAACGTTTGCCAGGGTTCAGGCTTCTTGGGTTCCTCTCTTCCCGGGGCTGCGTTTCTCTCTGGGCTTAGCTCCTGTGGTTCCTCCACAAAGTCAGCTGTAGACTATCAGGCGAATGGCTCACTTCTCTTCTCCTGGGGCCTTCTCTCCAACATCAAAACTCCAACATCAAAACTGCTTCTCAAAAAAATTGCTTCAACTCTGTTCTTGCCATGCTTTTTATATTTGATTCCCCACCCACCAAGGGGTGGGGCTCAACGCCCTACTGACGTGGCCCAGTCAACACCCTAATCATAACTTAATCATGCCCAGATTAACAGATTAGTTTACAAGCGTGATCCATTTATATTTTTGGAATTCATAATTACATCAAATTGCCAAATGGCTACAAACGGTAAGCTTTTAACGTAATAAACTCCCATTATAAAAGCCAACACATTTCTGGTACATTGCTCCCAGCAGCCTTTAGCAAACTAAAACAAGTGTTTAGCAGCATTCCTGACTTCTACTTTTTAGATGCCAGTGGCACCACTGCCCCGGGTTATGAAAATCCAAAATGTCTCCAGATATTGCCAAATGTGCTCTGAGGGATGGGAGGCAAAATTGCCCTCAGTTGAGAACCACTTCTCCAGTCCTAGCCATCATCATCTCTTCCTTGAACTTTTATAAGCTACCTGATCTCTTGGCTTCCATATTTAATGCTTTTATATTGCTTATAAAATATAAAGCAATATATATTGCTTTATCCATTGCTGCAGTGACTTTTTAAATTTAATTTTTAAATTTTTATTTTTAAAGATTACATGAATGTTACATAAAAAATATAGGGGATTCCTATATACTTCACCCCCTCCTCCTCCCACACTTTCCCACATTAACAGCAACCTTCATTAGTGTGGTACATTTGTTACAATTGATGAACACATATTGAAACATTGCTGCTAACTTGGCCTATAGTTTACATTATAGTTTACACTCTAGCCCTCACAATTTTGTAGGTTATGACAAAATATATAATGGCCTGTATCCATCATTGCAATGTCATGCAGGACAATTCCAACGAGTGACCTTAAAAAAAAAAAATCTGCTTATCATTCCTCTGCCCCAAACACTTTTCATTGCCCTTAGAACAAAGGCCAAATCATAATATGACCTATAAAGTGTGCCTTGAGCTGTCTCTACCCACCCACCAGACTCTTTTCACATCATTCAGTCTTCACCTTTTGTGAACTCTAGCCACATTAACCATCTTTTAGTTTGCTCTCTCTTTTCTTTTTTGCCTCAGAGCCTTTGCATATGCTCTTCCCCTGTCTAAAGTATCCTTTGTTCCCCTTTCTCTATCTCTTCATTCCCAACTTGACCTTGTTAATGTTTATTTGTCCTTCAGATTTTAGCATATGTCCCTTTTCCCTCCAGAAGAGCCTTTTATAACTCCTTCTGCTATGTGCTATTAATATCCTGTAATTCTCCATCACAACACTTATTTAAATACATAATTGTGTAATTGGTTAGCAGAGTGTCTTACCCATAGTAAGCACATAAATAGTGGTTTAATAAATCAACTAGTAAGTAGGCAAATATAAACATGAGGGGATGTAGATGAGATATTAAATTACCCTGATCGTATTATGTTTTTCTTATGCCTGAGTTTAGAAAATTTCAGACATTATATTATTTTCTGATTAACTTACATTCAGTTGTTATATACTTTAGTAGAATGTTATGAAAAAATCTATTTGTTTTAACATGTTTTGAGAGTTTAGGTTTAGGTGTGCTACACAATATTTCCTCCTTTTTATCTGTCAGCCTTTAGTGGGGAACTCTAGCCTGGATGTGGCCTATATAAACTTAGCTCATGAAATATAATTTGGTGCAGTGAACTATGAGATAGTTGCAAGGGCTTGCCCACAAATATCTGCAAATTCCATGTATTGCTATTCATATACTGCAATAAAATTACCTCCCTTCTGGGAGTTGACTGAGAAGAATTAGTATTTAGTGAAAGATTGGCTTGATAAGTCATATTTTCCAAATCAGTAAATAAAACTTAAGAGAAAGAGACTTTGACAACTACTCCACAAGGCTGTAGATTTTAGGACATGGAGTGAACATGCCTTTAATTACATAAGCCTGTTGGGAGTTTGAAAAGAGATACAATGTTGAATCTGAATTATTTAATGTATTGACATGTTTCTGGTTACTAATATAATGATCAACACTTTCCCACCTACTAAACTATTTAGGCAAATACTAAAAATATATTTCCCCCCTTTCCATGAAAGCAAGGAGAAAGCCATAGGTAAAGAAAAAGCAGATGTTTTATTTTTGTAAGGAGCGGCAGTAATCTGGGGTTGGTTAGCTTCACGACTATCCATCTTAAGGAATCATATTTTCCAGGAAAGTTGTCAGTGCTCTTGGAGCAGTTTGAGAACAGTTAGGGGTATTTTGTCCTAATACCATAATGTGTGGTTGCCACAGGTCTCTGTCTTCACTCTATTCTCCCCATATAGAATATACAGTTCAGTATAGAAGCAATGTTTTTCCGGTAATTAATCTTTCAGTTTTTTTCTGTAGTATGGAAAACTGAATAATTTGATATGATGCCTCACTAAATAAATACCAATGTTATCAACATATTCCTATCTTTTTTTTCTATTGTAAAAATAGTTTCACAACATTAAAATTGCCCCCCCATAATACCCATAGCCTTTCTATTCTAATAAAACTAATTTCCTGTTTGCATTTAACATTCTCCATATTTACATACATAATTGTGTGCCATTTTGTAATAGTTGAATTCTATTTCATGAAGTCATTGGATCATAATTTAATTAATTTCTCCCCATTTATTTAACTTACAGGTTGTTTTTATTCTTCCTGGTATAGATACGATGACTACTTTCCATTGCATAATTTTCTTAAATTAAATTCTCATATTATGGTCTGGGCTGAAGAGCATGAAAATAATATTTAAACACAGGCAAGAAAAAGGCAGCCTATCTACTAGCTTCATTAAGGTAATAGTGTAAATTCTTGAGATGAGATTAAAAACCATCTACTGTACTTTATCCCTACTTAAGTTTTGACATTTGATACACTGTACATTCTAGTATAGTGATTATTTGTGTACATGCTCTATCCTGTTTCTATATTATACACTTTGGAGAGCAGGATCTCACCTTATTCATCGTCATAGCTCTCATATTATCTAACATAGTGCCTTCCACACAGTAACTGCTCAATAAATATTTGTGAAATAAAGAGGATTCACAGAAATTGCACTGTATTAGTGTTTAAAGTTAGAATTTTTAAAATCACCTGGGGTAAATTTTAGTTTAATTGTTCCCACCCAACTACTCTTTCCAATGGCATCAGTTTATATTTTGTTGAATTTCCTAAAAAAATTACTGGAAATATTTTTCTGGCTTAGAAGGGATGCATGCACATTTTACCTGAATACATGAGAATCTATGTATCAGTTTCTGTTGATGTGATATGTTCTATTAGATCAACTTTTAATATTTTTAAGATTAGTATACAATTTGGCAAAATAATCTCTATATAAAAGCCTTTAAATTGAGAAAAGTTTTTATTAACTTAAACATGATTAGCATTTAATTTTGATTTTACCATATTCTGTGTGGGACTCAAATATATGTGGTACCAGTAAAATTGCCAGTGGTGTCAGTTCAGGAAACAGGATTTTAACAGACTTCTGAAAAAAGAAATGGCACCTACACATTTCATATGAGCACGAAATACCATGTAGGATATCAAGGAATACTGCAGAGTTCATGAGCATGGCCTGACCACAGAGAACTATTGATCATGAAACCAACGATGAAATAGGAAAAGCTATAGTGTAAATTCAGTTAATAATATCTGCTATATGACACACCCAATTCCATGGTACAATTTGATATAGAGATGTAGATCCTTTGGAGAAGATTCCTGGCTGTTGGGTATTATCTTCCTTATATTTTACTAGTAGAGCCCTTTATGCCCATTAATGGTTATATTCTATATAATAAATATTATTCTCTACACTAATGGCCTGAGCTCCTGGGATTTTTTCCTTTATGAGTCATGGCATCTCTAAAATTAGAATTATTGAGAAATTAGAGGGAAAAAACAATATTCTGTTGAAAGAATATGAGCAAAAAGGGGTGTCATTCTCTGGGGAAGTCACTTTTTGGACATTAATGAATATCAGACATACTCACAAACTCAGGAAATAATGTTAAAATCATTTTTCTAAGAACAGTAAGCCAGTCTATAGAAAAGAGAAAAGATAAATATTTTAAAGAGTGGAAAAATGCTTGAGGAGAAAAGCTATCAGTTACATACACATCAGTCTAATAAATTGCCATTTATTATTTGATTAAAGAATCCTGCCCCCATTCCATTCCAACCCCCTATCCCAATCAGGCCAATATAATATTAATGAGTTCTTCTTTCTGGAATATTCACAGAGAAGCCATTACCTTTCTTAGCCTCTCTTCTCTTCTCCTTAGATCTATTTTGAGTTGAGCCTCTTCATAGGAAAAGAATAATTTCTGTCTTTTTAGTTATGTGAATAGTTATCAAACATTTCCAGGTGATAAAAGTTCAGTTGGTTATGCTGCATTTTTGTGTGATGCTATGAAGTACTAGTTTAATATAATTAACATATCATCTTGATTAATTCAACAAATATTGGATGAGCACCTTTTGGAAGCCAGTCACTGTCCAAGCGACCTGAGATATATCAGTGAAATAAGAAGGTGTATCATGACCCTCATGGACTCATATTCTTAAAAAAGTAAATATAAATAAGTAAATTATATTATAATGCATTATACTATTTTATAATAAGTAAATTATACTGAAATGACGTTTTTCTGTTCTTTTACAATTTCTTATGGTAGCTTAGATTATTGATTTAAGACCTTTATTCTTTCCCATATAAGTATTTAATGTTATAAATTTCTCTCTAAGCCGGGGTAGGCAAACTAGGTCCATGGGCCAAGACCGATCTGCCAAAAGTTTTGTAAATAAACTTTTATTGAAACACCACTATGCTCATTTGTTTATTGTCTATGGCTGCTTTTGTGCTACAATTGCAGAGTTGAGTAATTGTAACAGAGACCAGAAGGGTGGACAACCCAAAATAATTGTTATCTGGCCTTTTATAGAAGAGATTTGTTGACTTCTGCTCTAAGTACTACTTTAGCTGCACTAAACAAGTTTTGGTGTTTCATTTTCATCCAGTTCAAAGATTTTCTAATTTTTCTAAAAATCTCTGTTTTGAAACATACATTGTTAAGAAGTATGTTGTTAAATTTCTCAGTATTTGGGAGGATTTTCCAGATATGTTTCTATTATTGATTTCTAGTTTAATTCCATTTTTGCAATATAACATAATTTGTATGATTCTAGTTCTTTTTCATTTGTTAAGATTAAAGTACCAGGTATATTTACAATATTGTGTATTCTGCTATTGGGTGATGTGTTTGAATTATATTTTTAAGCTACTTACTTCATTATATTTAAAATTATGCAAACAGCATATTGTTGCTTTTTAATCTATTCTGATAGTTGCCATCATGTAATTGTTGGGTTTAGATCATTTACATTGACAACAGCCCGAGAATCAGTTCTCCTTCCAAGCAAAATGAACAACAAGGTGTGCTTCGTGAAGTTCTGCCCACTGGAAGGATTTGCCCTCACCACTTTTCTTCAGGGACATCCCAGAAAGGGGCTGCCATGCTGCTACTGTCTTCTTCTGGGTATACCTGCATATTGTGCAGAATCATCTGTAAGCCAGGCCCTAGTTTTCTCTTCCTCAGTCAACTGACTGTAAGGAACCCCCCAAGAGACCATAGCTGTAGGCTGGGAAAGAGAAAGTAATGTAGCAGGAATGGTGACCATGGGCATTTGGGCTACTTCCTCATGTAACTTACTTGTGCCTTCAGGACCTGCTGGAACCCTGTCTTGTATATACCACTTACACTTTATGATGGAGTGCTGCTGTGTATGCCCAACTTTATGGCTTGATAGGCCAGACAATACCCAGCTCATGATAGGCAACTCGGGTCTCATGGTAACTTGGTGGTCCATGGTTAAGAGTTCAGTCTCTGCTAAGGCCTAGTAGCAGGGTAAAATCTGTTTCTCAAAAGGAGAGTAGTTATCTGCAGAGGATGGCAGGGCTTTGCTCCAAAATCCTAAGGGTCTGCATTATGATTCTTCTATAGGGGCCTGTCAGAGACTCCAGATGGCATCTCTGTTTGCCACTGACACTTCCAGCACCATTGGATCTGCTGGATCATATGGCCCAAGTGGCAGTGAAGCTTGCACAGCACCTTGGACCTGTTGCAGAGCCTTCTCTTGTTCTGGTCCCCTCAAAACTAGAAGTTTTTCTGGCCACTCCTAAAAGGGCCAGAGTAGCACACCCAAATGAAAAATATGTTGTCTCTAAAATCAGAAGAGGACAACTAAGCATTGTGCTTCCTTTTGGTTGTAGGAGAAGCCAGATGCAACAGCTTATCCTTCACTTTAGAAGGGATATCTCAACATGCCCCACACCATTGGATACCTAGAAATTTCACCAAGGTGGAAGGCCCCTGTAGTTTTGTTGGATTTATCTCCCATCCTCTCTCACACAAATGCCTTACCAATAAGTCTAGAGTAGTTGCTACTTCTTGCTCACTAGGGCCAATCAGCATGATATCTTCAACACAATGGACCAGTGTGATGTTTTGTGGGAGGGAGAGATGATCAAGGTCCCTGCAGATATTATGACATAGGGCTGGAGAGCTGGTATACCCCTGGCCACTCCTAAAAGGGCCAGAGTAGCACACCCAAATGAAAAATATGTTGTCTCTAAAATCAGAAGAGGACAACTAAGCATTGTGCTTCCTTTTGGTTGTAGGAGAAGCCAGATGCAACAGCTTATCATACCCTGAGGTATGACAGTGAAGGTATATGGTGGACCTTGCCAGATGAAAGCAAATTGTTTCTGGTGGTCCTTACTAATGGCAATTTGGAGAAAATCATTTGCCAGATGAATAGCTGCATACCAGGTACAAGGTGATATGTTGATTTGCTCAAGCTATGATACCACATCTGGAACAGCAGCCATAATTGGAGTCACCACCGGTTAAGTTTACTGTAATCCACTTTCATCCTCCATGATCCATTTGTTTTCTGCACAGGCCAAATAGGAGAGTTGAATGGGGATGTGGTGGGACTCACCATCCCTGCATCCTTCAAGTTCTTGATTGTAGCACTAATCTCTGTAATCCCTCCAGGAATGTGGTATTCCATGGGGAAAGATTGAGTTAGTCTCACAAATTTATTACTCACAGCCCTGATGAAAGGTGTATCCTCTGGACATTCCTGGGGTGGGTTAGCAGGCCTTACATGATATATCCAGTCTAATATTCCTAAGCCTTTGGATCCTATCATCTACATTATACCAGGTCAGGACTGGCATTTAGACCTCAGGTAATGTCGGGCATCTTTTGGCCCATATTTCAGTCAGCCACCTGAACAAACCATTAGAGCCCTTTCTATCCCCTTGAGCTACAACATTGAATCCAGAGTCTCTGCTTAATGGGCCCATATCAATAAATTCAGCCTGATCCAACTTTTTATTTCTTCTACCATTACTCCTCACCTTTAATATATATTCCCACACATATTCCCATGATTTCTGACTATATAAATTGGAAAACTCATGCAGTTCTTTTGGAGAATAGCATACTTCTTCATGGGTCATACTTTGTACCTTACGTTTGGGGGCTTGTTGTGGCTTTAGTCTAGTTCTAGGTCTGGAAAAAAAGAGGGATGGTGGAGGTGAGTGATGAGAAGGATTAAAAGCGTCTTGTTGCAAGTCAATTACCTCATGTCATTCCATTGCAGTTTCATCTGGTGAGACAGGATTAATCTCTTCCATTGGAGATTGGATGGCAGACTCCTTAGGGCAGACTGGGGTCAGAAGCTGTTTCCTCAAGGCAGGCTGGAGGTCTGGTGGCTGTTTCCTCAGGGCAGATCATTACAGGTTCACCTGGCAAAGACTCAGCAGAATTTAGGGTTTCAATCTCCCCATTACCATCATTATCAATCCATATGTTCCCATCGGAATTTTTAGGATTCTATTCCTTTCTAATTAATGCCATCACTTTAACAGCTGACTCCTTGCAAGATTGAGATTTTAGTTTCTGTTGTAACTCTGCTATTCACACAATGACACTCTGGGTCTGATTTTCAGAGATCTCAATTCTGTGGCTACAAGAAAAAAGATTTCCTTTCAAGGTACACATAGAAATGTTCACATCCTTTATGTGGCATTTAGTGGCAAATTTGAAGCCTTCAGACCATCCCTTTATTTTGTAATTGTATCCAAAGTATTTAAGAACAACCAGCCAACATCATTGTAACTTTTACTCCACAAAACTCTGTTAAGGTGTCAAAAACACTCTTACCCAGAGCCTTGCCTCTTATAAGCATGTGAGAAACCATATCCAGTGGTGATATTTTGTGTAAATCTGCTGCCAACTCATGCCATGGACTGTCTGTGGCATCTTGATTATTGGAAATAGTCATTAGTGCTTTTGAATCTAGTTAAAGTAGAGATCCAGTTAAAAACCCTAGAACCAATTCAGAAATCTCATTTTTAAGATTCTTTTTCTTAAGACCCCACTTAATACCAAGCTGTATTAATCAGGGTTCTCTAGGGAAAAAGATCGATCTGATAGGAGATATCTGTAAATATTATGAGATTTTGAAAAATCATTTCATGTGACTGTGGAGACACACAAGTCCAAATTCCACAGGACAGGCTGCAAGATGAGAATTCTGATCAAAGTCCTAGATGAAATCCCCAGGAGGAGCTGGTTGGTAGAAGTAGAAATGAAAATTCTCTCTTCTGAGTGCTGAAATAATCACTTCTCCTTTTTAAACCTTCAGCTGATTGGATGAGACATCTCTCATTGCTATAGGTAATCTCCTCAGTTGATTGTGGATGTAATCAGCCATAGATGCAATCAACTTAGTAATAATTTAATTCCACAAAGGAGCCTAACCATCACACCTAAAATATCAGATAACTGAGGCACAGATAGCTGATATAGTTGCCCCATGTCACCCAGATGGCAAGTGAATAAGCCAGGATTCAACTCAGTTACTCTAATTCCAGATCCTTCTTTTCTTTTCTTATTCCTACCAATACTATTCAGGACCTACCATGTATATATGCTGGGCATAGGGAATACATAGATTAAAAAAAAATGCCTTTACAAAATTTTATTTGGGAAACAGGTATGCAGACAAAGAAATGAAATACAGTGTAATAATTATAAGGAAGGTTTGTACTTGTGTGCTGTGGAAGGAAAGAGTAGAAAATGCAAAATCTGCTTGAGGAAGTCAGATCAGGCATAGCAGAGGAGGTAGTTGTCTGCCAAGTATTGAAAGGGGGTAAACACAGAGCATAGATATGGGTGTGGTGTGTTCAGAGAATGAAACTGTCAGTTTCCTTAAAATCAGAACAGTTCTGTCTGCATATAGATGATACATGACTATTGCATTGGTCAATGTTAGGTACTGAAAAGAGAAACCAATCAAGCTAGTTTAAACAGAAAGGGATTTAATACAGGGATTGAGTGTCTTAATATCATTAGAATAGTTAGAGTTCAGGCTCTGGGTCAAGCTTCCATGAATAAGCCCTAGAACAACACCACAGAACTGGCCTGCAAAAGGAGTGGTATCCTCTGCCATGATCAGCAAGAGGGGCCACCATCCTTCACCTGGGGAATCAGGAAGCTGCTGCCAAACTCCTGATGCCAGCACACATAGCTTTCATCACAATCCTGGGATCAGAAAGCCAACATCACAACTGTTGGCTCTAAAAGCACTCCAGCTGCCAACAAGATGGATTCAGACTTTCTTAGCCATGAAGAGAGTAGGTCTTAGAACTTTTCCTACTGCTGCCACAGAAATCCAAACACCTCCACCACCATGCTTGTCAGCAGAAATATATGAAGCAGCAGAAGTGACTTCTGACTCATTCTGCTGCCCAAGTCTAAATTATATCTGGGTCTGAATCACATTTGGAAGATTAGCTACAGGGGAGCCTGAGAAATACCAGTCTAGTTTCCTGTTTCTGCAGAATAGGAAGTTACACCAAAAAGGGTTGAAAGGTTGTTGAGGGAGTTACTCTGCAGTATCTGCCCCTTATGGTGGTAAACAGATGAATGGAAATACATGCCTAGAATTTTTCTTCTTTGGAGTACTTATATCTTCAGTGTAATCACCTTCACATCTTATGTACTGTTTTGTGATGATGACTCTTTTAGAGTTTAGAAGTTCTATTTTTAAGTTGGTTCCAGGGCTTGTGTTTTCTTTTTGAATAGTCTTGATTATGACAAATATTCATCTATTGAAAGTGAATTTGAATTCTGGAAACAGTATTAAATTATGGCGAATAAAGTGGGTTGTCGAGCTTAGTAATACTGTTTAGATTGGAAACATTCAAATGAAAAAAATACACTTGCAGCCAGAGCATTGTCACAGGGAAGAAAACAGTCCTTGGGTGGCAGTCTGGGCCAAGTGCCGCACCACAGACTACCTCCTACGCTGCAATCATTAACTCAGGTATTTCATGAACATTGAATGTGTTCAATGGCTGTGCAAGGTGTTACAACATTTAGAAAATTTACGTGCTGTTTTAGAACTTTTACAATGTGCCTTTTTATATATTATCTTATTTAAAATATACAATAGCTTTATTTTTCAGAAAGAAACTGAGCTAGACACTGTATTGTTAAAATGCCTATCAAAATGAATAGCTCCAATGGATATTTTATTTTGTGAAATTGATTGTGTATGATCAATGCCATTCACAATCTACCAGTGAACCAGCTTTGTCTTTACTTGTGATTTTTGACATTTATGTTTTCTTGGGCTGTGCTGAAATTAGAAAATTCTGACTGAAGATCTTGCTATTTTCCTGTGAATTACATGGGAAATGCCATGTTTTACCACTAATAAGTATTATCTTTAAACGTTAACAGCTTCCTTCAAGAGATTTTCACCAAAGAGACAACTTACATTTCATTTTACTTGAAATTCATTGAACATATTTCTCTAATTCACATAATAAGTCTAATTTATAATCCACACATAATATTTTACTATTTTAGAACTGCACTTGTGCATTTAATTATGACAAAACTGCCACTGCATATGTAATTTTAATTGCCATAGGTTATTCCATTGAATCTTTATATACTCTCCCTTTGTCTTTTGGCAGTCTTTTCACTCATATATTCCATCAAAAAGGACAAGACATGGGTGAGTGTTAATGTAAATCAGTTTTATACTTTGATAAATTCTAACTTTCTCTAAGCAATTATCTAAAAAATGAATTTATGTGTACACCAGTGATCCTATTGTTGAGTTTTTCTAACCAATTCTTCATTATTAAAGATTTTTAAACTTAAAATCTGATATAGTTCTGGTAAGGCAATTTCTGAGCACTTCTTTTCTTGATTTAAAGCACCAAAAAGGAAAGAAAACAGTCTAGGAAAAATCTACCTTTTCTGTATTTGTCTTTCCATCCATCCATCTATCTATCCATTTCATTTATCCACTTACCCAATTTTTCTTGCTTATTTTTGTGATTATTTACAGCATCCTAGGTGTTATCAATGAACAAATGGCTATAAAATAGAATATAGAAATCTATTATCTAAATGGAAGCCAGTAAAAGCAAAACAAGAAAACCAAAGGCCTTGTGCAGGTGGTATGCACTGTGTAAGGAAAATATATCCCTTGATTCTGCCAGCAAATGTGAAGGTCAGTAAAACAAGATTAGTGGAGGTGATGAAACTTTCTCTGACTTGGTCAATACATATAATGATCAGAGTCCTTCTAGTGTCCTGAACACTAGAAAGTAAATTTACTTGTACATCCAGGAAGTAAGGATATGATGTAAAAGTTAACTTTGTACAATTCTCTTCTATGAATTGAAATCTGAGCTGTGGTCAGTATGGAATGTACTTTTCATGGTTTACACAATGGCCTACTTAGATGCCTGCCCAGGGTGCCTCTAATTCTGCATATCTGGGTCATACAGCTTATACCTAGAGTCTATGATCAGTTCAGCTCCCAGTGAGGAGGGATTTAAACAGCGTAGTGCCTTAGCTCAGCATTATAATAACATAATAATAATAATAGCATTATAATAACTTCTACAATGTCTGCAATGTGCCAGGCACTGCACAAAACACTGCCTACACATGCACTTATTTAAACCTCAGCACAAACCCATGAAGTAGGCACTGTTAGCTCCATTTTATAGATGTGGAAACTGAAGCACAGAGAGGGTAAGTAACTTGCCCACAGTCTCACAGCTACTGAGTGGCACAGCTGGGATTCAAATCTAGGCAGGCTAGTTTCGAAGTCTAGACTCTTAATGGTTGTACCATACGCCTCTTCTACTTTATACTACTTCTATATTATGTCAGTCTCTTTTGTCTTGCTCTTCACTTTTGCTCTAACTATAGTAGCTATGTTCTTTCCTTGTCATTATTACCAGTATTGATAATAATTTTCTACTAGTCTATTAATAATAAACAATTTACCTGTCAAAGATGCTTTATAATTTAAATACATAGATCAGTTGATCCTTCTAACCATCATCTGAAGATCAAAATGAGCATTATTATTTCATCCTACACAGAAAAGAAACCTGACTCAGAGAGATTGTCATTTGCCTACAGTCATACAATCATGAGCTGTAAAGCCAAGAGCTGAACCCAGGTCTTCTGATGGCAAGCCCAGGGCTCATTGATCATGCTGTGCCTCCTCCCTACAGTGTGGCTTTCTGCATGCAGGTTTTATCTCCAAGGACCTGCTTCTTTCTCTAGACAACTGACATGGAGACTGCTTACTCCTTCACGGGGGATCCTGCTATCACCCGTGGTAGGCATAACCAAATCACAACTCAGAGTTCAACACCTTGTTCAATCAAGAGATGAGCCCATACAACAGCATTTTGTTTCACTTCTTACTGTTCACACTTGTGATCTTGACCACCCAGTCCTCTTCCTGTTTATTTTTGGCTTGTTCTCGCCTTCCCATGTTTAAAGAGATTTGATCGATTCACTGTAATTAGTGTTATTGTTACTTAGAAAAGGCCCTGAGCTCCTTTTGTCACAGAATTAACAGATACCAGGAACGAGAGGCCTCTAATAGTATTCTGGGACTGCTAGGTTGTTACTGGGTCTCTTGACCATTGGCTTTTTCCTGATAAAAAATTTTTCCATCATAAGTTTTTCCCCAAGAAATCAGACTCACCTCAGTGTCCTTAAAAATCCAACTCCAACCAATAAACTTTATTTTGGTGCAATAGCTGGCTGACTATGATGGACACTGTCAGATTTCAAAAGTTGAATTTCACCTCTAGAACATGACAGTCGATTTCTAGTTGATGAAGTTTCTTATGTCTCAATAAAATCACCAAGGAGCTTATGCTGACCAAACAATTTGCTGGCAATTCAAAAGGATAAATAGCTACTAAATGTTGCATTAAAAAAAGAGGTCAAGCAAAGAGTGGACACAAAGTTATGGTCAGTCAGCATCTGCACACAAACAAACAAACAAATGAAAAAACCAACTGAGATTTTAATTAGCATTTTGGCTCTGAAGACTTCAGCATGCTATCTTGGGTACATTAAATACCCTGACCTTTTGTAGCCACTTTGTGAGTCAACTCTTTCCACAACAGATTGAATTTAGTTTAGCATCTCTCTATGGTATCCTGGCCAGACCACATATGGCAGTTGTGATAATCTATCAACAGCCCAGAATGAACTATAAGCACTCAGGGAGCACTGAGAGAAGAGAAAACTAAACAATGATTAAAAATAATTTCTAGAGTTGACAGAGATATGAGCTGATAGCTATGAATATTTATCAAGTAAGATTTCATTGGCAACTCAGCCCTCCCTGTGTTGCTTTAGAGCAGCTGGCCTAATATCTACAATTATTTGCGAGAGTGTTATCATTGCAATTTTGTTATTGTAAAATTTGTAAAAATTGTAATTATTTTTATTAGTAATAATAATCTGCAGTATATTTTGGCTATGGTGATAAAACACTATGCCTTTCCCCTGATATGTCATATTTATTCAGAAAACACTGTGAAAATATATCTTATGGTGTAATGTTTAGGACTCCCAGGATACAGAAGTCAGGGCATACACACGTAGACAGACACAAATTTGGTCCTGGTGATTGTGGTTCTTCACATATACGTTCACATCTAGTACAAATGGATTCAATTTTTATTCTGTTTTGTATTATAAACTTATGTTCCATTGCGTAACAAATTATTTCCTTCTATCAATTGCAAATTCACTCCTTTGAACTATCTTGTACTCTTCATGTTGGTTGTCTACTTATTTATAAAGCTATTCTTTCATCTTCAGTTCTTATCAGTCCTTTCTGTTTTCTGCCATTTTCCAATTGTTCTTTATTTTTCTTTAGCCCTTCTCCATGTCAATCAGTATCTTATTTTAAATTCAACAAATGTTCCAAAGTGAATCTGTAATATTCTTATATATATTGAATTTTCTGGAAGTTAATTCTATAACTGTGAGAGCTTGAAGTTTTATGAATCCCAGAAAAGATCATATTCTTTGAACTAATAAATTCCTGTGGATGTGGGGCCCTTTGGTTGCATTAGATTCATTTAAGAGATCTTTTGATTAGAACACTTGATTAGATAACTTTAGGGCCTTTGATTGGACTATGTCAGTGAGGCATGACCCAGGTTGGGTCTCTACCCTATCGCTAAGGTCTTATATAAACTGAGAACTGAAAACAGAAAAATACAGAGAAAAACAGCTGCCATTTTGACCCTGTCATGTGAGAGAGAAGACTGCAGGGAGACTGAAAATACCCAAGAGGCTGGAGGCTGGAATCAGTGGAGCAGGCCTGAAGTGAGGAGATGCCACCATTTTGCTTTGCCACATGGCATGAGTCCAGGATCCAACCAGCAGCTGACCTTTGGTGAGAAAGCATCTCTGATGATGCCTGGATTTGGACATTTTCACAGCCTCAGAACTGTCAGCTTTTACCCTAATAAATCCCCATTATAAAAGCCAACCCATTTCTGCTGTTTTTGCATTGGTAGCTTCAGCAAACTAAAACAATAGCCAATTCTTTATTTGCATGTAATTAACTCAGGCAAACCCCTTATTTTTAGTTTCCCTAGTGGACAACAAATTTTCCTTTGCTCAAATTCCTGTAGGGATATTGTCTTTCTTTTCTGGTTGCTGACTGACTTTGTGGCTGAGATTTTCTCTTGAGACTGTCTACTAACCATTAACAGAAAACTAGTGATTCTTATTTACTCGATGTAGTTCATAATTCTTCAAGGACTATGATTTACCACAATTGATGAAAGATGGCCAATTCCATAACTATTGTTGAATAGCCCCAGACTGTGAATTTGCCAATCCCAGTTTGATTATAGACTGAACCTCTGCATGATTTCATGCCTTTAAACAATTAGTTGCTAAGATACTCTTTGTCAAGCAATCCAGCAATTCAACAGGGAAAAAAGTCTTGTTTTTGCCAAGTCATTCTAGTCAAAATAGGTGAACTGCAATACAAATATAAAAGATTATGTATCTAAGAACTCTTAATCCCTGAAATAATGTGGAAAATTGTGACGTGTGAATATATGCATTTTCTGAGGGAGAGGATTCCTTACAATTATTAGATGCCTGGGACCATACACAGTGCCTGACACATCTTTGAATCTGAATAAATACTATTTGAATTAATGAATGAAATAATTCTAAAAGTGGTCCCCTCATTATTAAAAAGAAGTCTCTAGGAAATCATCAGAGGCACATTTTGCCTCTCAAAATCTCTCTAGTTTCTTCTTCTTGGTATTCCTAGATGGTAGATATTGGAACTTCTGGATTTATCTTTTAGGTTTCTTGACTTTTCTTTCATACTTTCCAAATCTTTTTCCCTTTAGAATATATTCTGAAAAATTCATCAGCTTAGTCTTTCAGCTAACTATTTTACCTTCAGCTGTCTTTTTTGCTATTCCTATTATTTAAAGGTTTTATTTTCATTTTAATACTGTTTTTCCATGATATTTAATTTATTTATTTTTCCCAACAGCCTGACATTATTCCTTGGAGTTGGTGACCACTTTTAAATGACCTGTTTTTCAGAAATTCTTCATAGTTTCTAGTCCACTTAAGTTCCTTTTCTCGATTTTGGATGTAGTTATTGATTTAAAATGATGATTTTCTATCATTTTTAGAGCCCCTGGATGGTCAGAGGTGAGGGAGGTGAGATGTTGTGTGTCTTTAAGTAGAAGTGCTTACATTTTTTCCAAGTGTCATTTGAAGTCAATGACCACTCATTTAAAAGAATAGTGTTTCTCATAATATTATCAAAATTATATAGAAATGTTGTTAGATAAAAAATAAAGAAAAATCCAATGAATGAAACAAAATTACCTACAATTCTAATATTGCAAAATTATTACTATTGCTATTTTCTATAAATACTTTATCATTTATCAGCACTTTACTATTTCTTTCTCACTCAACTCAGGGAACGGGAGAGGGGATATCTTGGAATTGGGAGAAACACTCTTCAAGTTAAATTAATAGAAGAAGACAATGTAATATTATTCAAAAGGAGACAGCATTTTATTTAGCAAAAGAAGACCTAAAATGTATGCTCTCAGTATTCAGAGGAGGATGCATAGAACTGGGAAAGGCTATCAGTAGGAAATTAACTTTCTTCATGTAAGATGTATGTGATGATTATTATTGTTATTGCTATTGTTTTTTTCAGGCAACCAAAATTTTTTAAAAAAGAGAGACAATCAGAAACTTGCAACACAGGATCAGCTTTAATGTCCTTTCTTTCCTTGTCTACTCTCAGGATGAGAAAATTTCCCACTCTCTACCCTGAACAAGAATGGGTGTTAGAAAGAACGGCATGGACCATAGCTCAGGAAGTTAGGAAAATTCCTAAGAAACAGGTGAATCTGGAACTTGCTAACCACTGGGGAAATGGACCCAGCTCTGTTTAAAAGAGGGTAAGGAGGGGAACTTTAGGCTAGGAGAAGATGCTAAAAGTGTTGAGGCAATGGGATAAGAGGATAGTAGAGCAGAACATGGGGATATATGGACTATTCTCCACTAACAAAGGGAGCATTCACTGGGGATCCACAAAAGGCTGAACAGTGAGTCTCCATGCTTGCTTAAAGCACTTTGAGATGGACTAAACTAGAAGTAGAAAGTTTTTCTTGCTCTTTTCCCCAACTCTGTACAGTTGAAGTCTATCACTGTGAATGTGGAGTCAAGCATTGATTGAAACTTTTTTGGGTATCACATGGCAGGGGAAAGGGAATTGACCATGTGTCTCTCCTGCACCTGGTCAATGACAGGCATGTAATTCACTTTCCATGTGGGCAATGAAGGTAGGTTTGGCAGGTAATCTGTTTTTGTTTCTAGAGGACCAGAGAAATAGTAAGGTTTATTCCTCTGCCTGTAGCACTTTTGCTTGGCTTACTTCCACCCTTATGTTCTAGCTGAAATGCTCTCCCTCCAAGATGGTTTCTTTCACATTGGGTGATAGCTCCCACTGTGACAGTTTAAAGTTATTTTATAAATCCTAAAAGAAAAAGATTATATTCTTAAACCAATCCATTCCTTTGGGTATGGTACCCTTTGATTGTATTAAATTCAGTTGAGGGCCTATGCTTAGCTTACTTGATAAGATCATTTAAGGACTTTTTGATTGGACTACTTCAGTGAGGCATGACTGAGGTTGAGTCTCTGCCCTCTTGCTGGGTCTGATATAAATGGAGACACAGAGAGAAGACACAGGAAAAAGGAGCTCTGCCATATTTGATCCAGTAATGTGAGACAGGACTCCAGGTTTGCCTACAGCTGCAGAAAGGCAGAGAAGTCCTGAAAGATTGACAGAGGAGGCCCAGGAAGACACAAGCTCTAGACCTGGTTGCCCCCAGTTGAGCTCTGGGAGACAGTAGATTCTGGAGGGGAAGGCAGAGACCTCAGCAGAGATTGGTGGTCTTCTTGCTTTGCCATGTGGCCAGACAACAGGATCACTGGTAGTTGACTTTGGTGAGAAAGCATCTCTGATGGTGTCTTGATTTGGACATTTCACAGCCTCAGAAATGTAAGCTTTTACCCCAAATAAATCCCCTTTGTAAAGGCCAACCCCTTCCCGGTACTTTGCATCAGCAGCCCTTTGGCAAAGTCTTCCACTGTGAATCTGGAGTCAAGAGTTGATTGAAACATTTTTGGGTATATGTTCACATGGCAGGGGAAGGGGAATTAACCATGCCTCCCTCCTCCACTGGTCAAAGGCATCTAATTCACTTTCCATGTGGGCAATGATGGTAGGTTTTGCAGGTGAGCTGTTTTTGTTATTATGGGACCAGCAAAACAGTAAAGTTTATTCCTCTGCCTGTAGCACTTTTGCTTGGCTAACTTCCACCTTTATGTCTCAGCTGAGATGTCTCTCCCTCCAAGAAGGTTTCTTTGGGATTAGGTGATATTCCCCACCTTCCCCCATTCTCTCTTCCCTGTATTTAGCAAGACATCCTGTGCTACTTCCATCCATCCTAACATTTATCACTTTACATGGCAATTGTCTGTTTATAGTTTCCCAGACTGAAGCATAGAAGGGCATGGACTCTTTCTATTATGTAAATAGTTGTACTCAGGGCATCTAGTACTGCACCAGGCCTACAACAGGCATTTAGTTTGCATTACTGGTTGCATCTGTCCTTAAAATGCTAAATAATAACAATAGATAACTCTTGTATAGTGATTACCATATGCCAAGCTGGGTTCTTGAAATGTCACATATATTAAGTCATTTAATCCACACATCAGAGAGGTACTATTTAATCTGTACAATAGAAAGTTAGGTATGATTGAATCCATACCTCAGATAGGCATAGAAAAGTTAAATAACTTGCCCAAGGTCTCAGAGCTAGGAAATGGTAAAACTGGGATCTTAAATGTCAATCTATTAACTGACAATAGCTACAATATTATACTGCTTCTAAACTAAGATATTCTCTACCTCCAATACTTTGAAATAATATATTTTTCACTTAAAGAGAGCTATTGCCCTGGAGCAACTCTGATATAAACATAAATAAATATCCTCCCCAATATGACTTCAGAGGTCAGATAGGAACCAGGTTTGTGAGAACTGTACTTGCACACCAGAAGACAATTGTTTTCCTGCAATGAGGTCAAAGGAAATCATTTACCAAATAAGATGAAAGAAATGAAACAGGATTAGGTTTGCTAATATTATTCCTGACAAAGAAGATAGATGTTGTAGTTTAATCGTTCACCTGACAGAGATCTAAACAAGGGGCCAATAGCTCTGTAGAGTCATGTTTCCAAATGGTAGGTTTTTTCCTACTGAAAGTATTTATGGGTGGTCAAAATTTCAGGTATGCAGCTGCAGTTGAATTCCATTGAATTTTAGTCCCTTTTTCCCTCAGGCCAGTTATACAATGCCACTGGAAGTATGGATATAGCTAGGTTTAACATGGGAGTGTGGTTAAGGTCTTGTAACAAAAGGTGAGGAATTTGGCTTAAAGTCTCAACTTGCCTATCAAATAACATGGTGCTCTTGGCCAATCACTTCATTTTTTTGTGCCTCAATGTCCTCCTCTATATGTAGCCCTCTGTGACCAAACTAGGGCCTGATGGTTGGCTTCAGCTCACCCACCCAACCTTCCAAATGCACAGTACAAAAAAATAAGAGAAGAGTTCTATCTTATTTTTTAGCAGCAGGCCTATAACTAAAGTAATCTCAGAAATAATGACTCCCAGATTGTTGTCCATCCTCAGCTAGTAGAACTGAAGATAGAGCCATCTAAGTGATTTTTGGAGCTTGGGCTATTTCAAAGGTGGGAAGGCGTGCTATGGTATCAGGATGCTTTCAGTTAAAGTAAAAGAAAAGTAAAGCAACCTGGCTTACACAATAAGAGCACTTAAAATTTCACATAACTTCCATGGGTAGGGTAGGTATGAGACTTGGAATACAAAAGCTCTAAACTTATTTCTCTGAGATTCTATTGCTTCTACTCTCTTATGTTTGCTTCATCTTCTGATTGGTTGAAAGACAGTAGCAGTTGTTTAGGCATCTAAACAACTAAACTTCTAAACTTCTAAACATCTAAACAACTAAACATCTAAACTTCTTCTTTGTTTCTTCCACTTAGGAGTCTTAGGAGTGAGCAAGCCATTCCCAGCAGTATCTCAGCAGATTCTCCTCATGTCTTATTGGCTGGAATTTTATTAAATGCCTATTCATAAGTCAATCACTGGCAAGAATAGATTGCTATGATGGGTTTAGATGAGTCAAGATTTACTCTTTGGTGATTGAAGTATTGAATGCATAACTATGTGATTATACCAAATACCATTGATTGTACCCTTCAGATGAATTGTATGCTCTATTAATATGTATCAATAAAATTGATTTCTTTAAAAAAGATTTACTCTTGGAGCTGGGGGTGCCTACAATCATGTTTAGAAGCTAGAAATATCTGGATAAAATCAGGCTTAGTAAGGAGGAGTGGGCAAGAGTGTTCACCAGAGTCACCATGGGAGACAGAAGATAGGCATCATTGAGGAGGGTGTCTAATTATAGAGACCGTGATGCCAGAGAAGCATGCACTCCAGCCCACCCATGGAGGGGGCAGTGTAGTCATCACGGGCAGCAGAATCAGGTTCCAAACCTGCTCTACCACTTTCTACATATAAGTGTGTGGGCAAGTCGGCTAACCTTGTTGTGGTTTAGTATCATAACCATTGGACAGGGGTAATAATTTCCCCATATCGGGATTGATGTTAAAGTGAGATAACAAACATAAAACATCAGCGGGAGCTTGGCACATCCCAGATGGTTTAATTATTATGAACTTAATGTGACTGGCCCTCTTGGAGCAGAGTGTTTAACACAGTAGGCTACATTGTGAATTCTTGGTAGTTGAATAACTATTGTAAAACTCACAGTATCTAACCTTTATTGAGTGTTTCTTGCCTGCCAAGGGCTGTGTGTTGCTTCTATGAACCAATAGTCACTGAATGCCTACAATGTGTCAGACTCTCTTCTTGACACTGGAGAGTCAGCAGTAAATAAAAGGGACAAACACTTCTGTCTTAAGGAGTTTACAGCCTAGTGGGGAAGTCAGACACAGGTAAATGCATAGAGCATGTATTGTATGAGATGGTGCCCAGTAGTAGGGAGATGATGAAGGCAGGGAAAGGGGATAGGGAAGGTTGGAGGGGGGTGCAAGGCTAAATAGGATGGGTAGGGAAGGTCCTCCTCGGGACAATGACATGTGAGCCAACCAGTGAAGGAGGTGAAGGAGTAAGCCATGTGGCTCTGTGGAGGAGGAGAGTTCCAGGCAGAGGGAATACGAAGGCCAAAGCTCTCATGCTTGAGCATGCCTGGAAAGCTCAAAGAAGAACAATGAAGGCAGTGGAGCTGGAAAACAGAGGACCAAGAGAAGATCAGGAGGAGTGAGGTCAGAGAGGTGGAAGGTGAGAGGGGTGGAGGAGTTTGCAGCACTTTGCAGGTGAATTTAAGGACTCAGTGCTACAGAGAGCTGTGAAGGGTTCTGAGCAGAGGTATGACATGGTCTTCCAACGTTCTCTTGATTTCTTCTCTTAGAATTCCTTTTAGATGCCAGTTGGGGGCTTTCAATTCATCACCTGCATGTCGTAAGTATTTCAACATTTTTATCCTTGTCCCTCTGTGCTGCATCCTCCAATTCATTAATTGCTTCTTTGTAAAAAAACTAGCATACATCTAGTTTATTTTGAGTTTTTCATTATTTTTCTTTTTAAAACCTTCTACTTACTTTTATATACATCTATTTTTTAAAAAGATTTATTTTATTTATTTATTTATCCCCCCCTTGCTGCTTGTGCTCACTGTGTCCATTTGCTGTGCATTTTTCTGTGTCTGCTTGTCTCCCTGTGTTGCGTCATCTTGCTGCACCAGCTCACCGCGCCGCACGGGCCGTCAGCTCACCGGGCCAGCTTGCCTTCACCAGGAGGCCCCAGGAATTGAACCTGGGGCCTCCCATACGGTAAACGGGAGCCCAACCACTTAAGCCACATTCGCTTCCCTATATATCTATTTTTATTTCATTTTTCCTTTCCTAATTTATTATTCTTTTTAAATGAATGTTATTCCTCTATTTATCTCTAGGAACACCCTAAATACTTTTTAAAAATGCTTAGGCGGTGTATTCTTTACTTACTAATCACCTGAAGGGGCTTCAGATTCCCACTGTGGACTTGTTTGGCTGCCTTTCTTAGCGTTAGGTTTCTTCCTATGGTATGCAGACTCATTTTTGAGTGGGATGATTTTATCTTTTCTCTTTTTTCTTTCATGCTTACTCCATCCTTGTCTAGTGGTTTTCTCTGTTGTCTCCATCTAGCCCTGCGGGTTTCCTGTCTAGCATCAGGTATTTTGATGGATTGAGCTTTGGCTTTGTGGTGTTGTTGGATATAGTTGGCATCTGGCCTGGGAGCCAGTTCCTGCATGTGAGCTTGTGCTTTGTCATCCAGCTTTACTGAGCCCACAGTTTATGAAGGTTTGGATCCAGGATCAAAGCAGTTTTATCAGCTTCCTCCTATGAGCAATGGGGAGGGGAGACAGGTTAGGGAGAGGTGAGTACTTCCATCCTAGCACCTGGCTTCAAGCAGTGAACCTGGATCCCATCTCTTGTCTCCTGTAGACGTTTCAGTCCTTATTGCTTGCACCTGCTGGGTTCCCAGCCACCCGTCCCTGTTTCTAGATCAGAAGACCCGGCATGTCCTGGGCTTTAGCCATATTCACTACTTTGCATTTTTGTTCCAACTCTAATCCACAAAGATGTTCAGCTTGTTTTTTAAGCCCAGTAATATATATAAATTTTTTCTCTTTTTGTATTTTCCAATGACTGTTTTGAAAGAAAGAAGGTATGTCAAAGTATGAAGTTAATTCACTGTCTTGACTGGAGTTCCCAAATAGGTTTTGAGGTAGAAATTTAGAATGTGATTTGTGTCAGCAAGTTTTGTAACCAAGGCCAAATCAATTAGCTAATCTAACCATATATATATGTTTCCTAAACAACTACTAGATTATTGTTTCCCAGTCTGCTTCAAAACTGTGGTTCATATATTTTCATAGATATATTGATAACAAAAAGCACTGCATTTAAATAAGTTTGAGGAATGCTTGGTTTAATAAAATTAGAGTTTTCCATTGAAGGTCTTTTCAGATCCTTACACATGCTTATGTGAATTAACTAAAGGAAAATAAAATGTGCATCATCTCCCAAACTCAACTGAACAGGGTATTTTTAAATTATGCCACACTTATTAATATCTTCTGGAAGAGTATTCCATAGAAAACAATGTAGAAAATGCTAATATTGACCAGGAAAAAATTTGTATGTGTGTATTTACATATGCACATATATATATGAATTTACATATATAATAATTCACATGTAAATTATGAGTACATAAAAAATAATTGTGCTATATATCATTATATGTAACTACATATAGTTAATATATGTTCTCTATATTATTATATGTCATATGTACCCTTAGTGTTATAAATCGTAATGTGATTAAGAAAGTCATTGAAAAGTGTTTTGTTTTCCTTTTTAATCAGAGGAAAGTAGGAAGTAGGAATTATGGAGCAATAGAATGTTAGAATGGAAGAGTTTTATGATATAGAATTGAGTGCTTTTCAAACTTTTTAAGCTTTTCTCAAATTAAACTTTGTATGGAAACTCTATATATACATTGAATCAGGGAAGAGAGAGAGAAAGATAGAGAGAGAGAGAGATGCATTGCTTGAAGTGGAATTGGGGAAATGGAGCAAGCGCTGGGGAACCTCTGAAAATCTTCTAGGCTACTTAGGTTTCACTATCAGATGCCTTGTTTTAAAAGCAGGGGAATCAGGTCCTAAAAAGTTAAAGTGGTTTCTCAATGTCTGATGGCTAGTTAGGACCAGAAGAGGGACTAGATTCAAGATATCATGGCTCTTGGTCCAATGCTTATCCACCCACAATGCTTGGTTTTTCATTTCTTCAAATTAAACCTCACACAGAAATTTCCCAGGACAACTAACAAAAGGATAATAATGGACAATGTCCATCCCAAAAAACAGAGACTACAACTGCAAGCAAGGCAGTTCCATTCATCCACCCCATGGGATCTAAGCCCCTTCTCAATCAGGAACAGAGTGGGCATCACCATCCTCAAATCCTCAAGGTTGAGGAATGAACAAACATAAGGGGGGATTGCAACTATGGACTGAAGTAGATTTAAATATTATTTTAGCAATGGAAGAACTTGTGACATTGGTATAAAGACAGTGGTCACCAGAGGTTCTGAGGGGAGGGAGAGGGAAGAATAGGTGTAACCTGGGGCATTTTTTGGGACATTGGAATTGTCCTGCCTGACATTGCAATGATGGATACAGGCCATTATACATTTTGAAAAAACCTATTAAATTTTGCGGTGCAGAATGTAAACTATAATGTAAACTATAGTCCATGGTTAGTAGAAATGCTTCAATATGTGTTCATCAATTGTAACAAATGTACCACACTAATGAAAGATGTTAGTAGGGAAAAATGTGGGAGGGGAGGGGGTAGTGTGTATGAGAATCCCCCTATATTTTCAATGTAACATTTATGTAATCTAAAGCTTCTTTCAAAAGAAAACAAAGAAACAAACAAAAACAAAATGCAAAACAGAAGAGAAGCCCAGCTCCTCTGGTTGGAGGAGGCAGATTAGCAATGTTCTGTAGGAGGAATGAGGGATCTGTGGCCTTGTGTCCAATTTAACAGTTTCCCAGCATTGGCCCTTGTTCGTTTTAGTCAGAACTGTTTAAAATCGATACATTAAACCTGGCAGAAACAATGCCCCTGGCCTTTCAAAACCAGGGAGAACACCATGAATACACAGGCATGGGAAAATCCTGATACCCACTGGGTCCCTCCCCTTACAAGTGATCGTGGTTCATAGCTTACGAAGAAACTCATTTCTTCACCTGTCAAAGGACCAGATGACAAGAGTTTGATTTTCAATTTAAAGGAAGAGACTGAAGAATTCCTTCAAGCCTTACCAAATGAGCTGGCATCAGAGTAACTCAGTTTGGTGAATCAGTCCCTTTCTATGAGTTCAATTAGTACCAAAAGGCATCGGAAGAAAGGCAGCGGCCTCGTTCAGACCAGCAAGTCTCCTTCCTTTGTGTGTTCAACTCTATGACAGGAAAACATGTACATATTCCTCATTAATAGCAAAATCGTGTCTTTGACCTTGTCAAGTGCTGCCAAATGATCCAAAGAAAGTTGAAAATGAGTCACACGGACCATTCTGTGGGTTTTCTGACTTTTGTTTTTCCTACTTAGAGAGCGAGTAGGAGCTTAAAAATCTAATTACTGTCTGTTGATCAAGTGAGATGAGAGTGGAATCTGGTGCAAGAACTTTTTCCTAAACTCAGCTCCGAGATATAGGCAATGGGAATCTAACTCCTGCTGGAGGATGGGTTCCACCCTGGGAGAATGAGGGATTTCATGGCTGATTTTAGGAATCTTCCCTCCTCAGAAAGAGACAAGGAATCCTATCTCTAGGGACTCTTCATCTGAAAACACTAAACAATAATTATCACGCATTGGCCAGCAGAAGCTACATTCAAGAATAGATATATATAAAATGAAGGAAATATCTAGAAACAATTAAATAACTTTTTCCTATTAAAGTCTCTGTAGAGAAGGGGCAAAATCCTACCCGAGTGAGCTGTTTTGGAAATCCACAGAGCAGGAGGCTTTGGGGCATCGATCTGGAGGGAACTGCACAAAGAGATGTAGAACCCAAGGGAAAACCATGAGCTGCTCTTGTCCCTGTGGCTGGAAACAGCGGCAGGCAGTTAAGCCCCATCCTCAAGGCAAAAAGCCTCCACAGACCCCCTGACTCCCACCAGCCAGCGAGTAGGAGGGAGCATTCTCTGGGAAGAAGAGGGTTCCTTTCCTTGGGTTTAGACACCTGGGCCCCCTTTGCATTTCGGGGAGCAGACCAGCTGGCACTGAGGTGGCCCAGGGAAGTGAGGTGAGGGGAATCTGCTCAGGCAGCCTGTCGCACCTTGCCGCCCTGGGAGAGCTGATCTTGGGTGGGGAGGGGGCGGAGACAGGCAACTGATTAGTCTGGCTCTGAAAACTATCAAAATTCCAACTCCCCTAAGGGAGGTCCATGGTAGAAAGAGCTCAATAAGCTTTCAAGGGCCCATTTTAGGGTTTCCTGTGAGGAGGAGGGCTCTGGAAGAAGGTCAAGAATGGTTTCTTTGCGGTGAGTTCCATCAGCTGGACCCCCTTAGAATCTCAGAAGGTACCCCTACCTGACCAGGAGTCCAGCCACCCTGGGAGAGAAAGCAATGAGAATACAGAGGGGGCGGGGACAAACAGGCACCTAATCAGCAGAAATCTGGTAAACTACTAAGATTCTAACTTGCCCTAGGGAAAGTGAGCAGATAGCTTTCTGAAAGGTTAACCAACCTAAGGAGAAAGTGTAGCTTTCTTACCTTGAATTCCCGCCTTGAATATAGAAGTCCTTGGTTCAATACCCGGCATTTCTTAGAGAAGTGGTCCATCAGGTTATCAGGCATCCAGCTGATACTTTAGGACAGGGAACATATAGACATTCTTTTTGTATTAGATTTTCTTGGATCTCTTATTTTTGTTTATATATATATATTCAAAGATACTTAGATTACATAAATGTTACACAAAAATATAGGAATTCTCATATACCCCACTCCCTACACCTCCCACACCCACCTACATAAATAACATCCTTAATTAGGGTGGCACATTCAATGCAATTGATAAACTCATCCTGGGACATTGCCATTGAGCATGGACCATAGTTCACACTGTAGAATACACTCTCCCACACAGTTCTGCAGGTTATGGGAAGATATATAATGAGCTATATTTGTCATTACAATGTCATTCAGGACGATTCCCAAGTTCCGAAAAAGCCCCCATATTACACCTGTTTTTCCTTCTCCCTGCCCCCAGAGCCTCCAGTGGCCACTGCCTCCATATGAATGCTGTAATTTCTTCCATTGCTAGAATCGCAATAAGTCT
>JAQZBX010011818.1:0-42218 GCA_029593785.1 Cabassous unicinctus
AGGAAAGGCCTATCCAAGGACATGACATCTCAGTCTTTGGAAGCCTGACATGTAGAGAGAACAGCCAGTGCAAAGGCCCTGAGGCAGGAAAAAGTGTGGGTGTTAGGAGCACGGGGAGGGCCTTGGAGATGAAGCCAGTAGCAGACAGGATGAGATGGCAGGTGTCTGTGACTGCTGCAACTGCACATCCCTTTTCAATGATTGACATCTAAACCACACTTCTCAGGGTGCTGCATAATTGGACAGCACAAAAATCCTCTGTCAGTCCCAAAGGGAGAGAATGCGTGGAGATTCCAATCTCCTCCTCTGCTGACTGTATCGAGCGCTGAGAGCATCTTCAATCAACAAAGGAGCCCATTCCCAGCTATGTGTGGAGTCTCATCCTCCAGTTGGTGGAAGGTCTTAAAAGCCAGAACTGAGGATTTTAGAAGTCAGAAAGAAGAACTTCTGCCTCTACTTCAGCCAGCCAGCTTCTCCTGGGGAACTCAACCTTACCTGTATTGGAGTTTCCAACTTGAGGCCTGCCCTGTGGAATACGGACTTGCCAATCCCCATGGTCACATGAGCTAGTTCCTGTAATGTCTCATTTTACGTAAATATGAATATCATCATATATATCCTGTCAGTTCTGTTTCTCTGGAGAACCCTGACCAACACTCATGGATTACTTAATTTATGCCTCACGGCATCCTATGAAGAGGGTGCTATTATTGTCCCCATTTACAGAAGAGGTAATCAAAGCTCTGAGGGATGACAGAGCTTGTCCGGGGTCACACAGAGAAAGAGTGGCAGAGCCTGGACTTGAATCTGTGCAGTGTGGCTCCAGAGCCTGCCCTCTTCATCACGATATTCCATCTCCAAGGCAACAAAGATTCACTGAGCACTGGTTATAGTACAGACTGTTGGGCAATAAGAGCACACGTCAAAAAGCTGTGGTTCTGCCCGGCCATGAGTAGGCAGCTGAAAGGGGCCAGTGATGAGCCAATCACAGCCTCACAGGAAGCCTGGCTTTCCTGTCAACAAAGCACAGAGTGAAAAGCTGTCGACCTCCAATCAGACGGCCGACTCCTTGGCCACTGTCACAGGCTTATGAAGAGAACACAGATACCAAGGGGAGAAAAAGTAGGAGAGCCCACCCAGTTGTGCTTGCGTCTGGCCCCCGAGATGCCCTTTCCGCTCGGGAGGAGAGCATGCCGGTGGAGCTCGTGGGAAGAATGTTTAGGCCTTGCAAACATCGGTTTAGACAACAGGTTTGATATTTCCTCCACTAACGCCCTTAAAACTAAAAGCAGGTGTTTGTTTGCTTTTCTTTGAGGTGCCGGGGCCGGGGATTAAACCCAGGACCTCGTACGTGGGAAGCGGGTGCTCAACCACTGAGCCACATCCGCTCCAAAGGCAGGTGTTTTTAAGCATTTGGCAGCCCAGGTCCCTGTGGGGATCCACTAGATGCTATGCATTGACTCTCTCCCCAGAAAAAAAAATTTCCATATGCAAAATTTGGGATGATACTTCAGAACATCTTGGGCTCCTAAAACCCACTTGACAAATATTTAATAATCGTGTGCTATGTCCCAGGCCCTTCACCGGATGCTAGGAATATAATAGGGAGCAGAACAGATAGGACCCCAGCCTTCCGGAAGCCCGGAGCTAGAAGGGCAGTGAGACCATTAAACAATCACCAGGATGGCTGGCTGGCTGGCTGGACTGCTTTCATGATGCAATACTAGCTTCAAACCAAAAAAAAAAGTAAATAAAAAATCAACATGGACACATCAGTTGCCTCTCAAGTGCTTTAAACTGTCTACTCCCAAGAGTTTTCACAGTAAGACATCCAAAGGGATGCCATGTCGACATCTTCAAGACTCACCTCATTCCTTCTGCAGCCATCTTATCAAGGTTGACAGTGCCTTTTGTTTCAGCCCAGTTTGCTCCCAGGTCACCCCAGCCCATGTCATCGGCCAAAATGATCACGAAATTTGGTTTCTGGTCTCTCGTTTTCCCACTGAAGCAAAACTCCACATGAGGTTGAAGAAATCCTAAGAAGCTCATCCCCACCAACAAAACCTTTAGAAAAAGCCAGCCCATGGTGGTAAGCAGAGGGTCCTGGTTGTCCAGGGGGACGGCAAGCCACCACTAGAGACTTTTCCAAGAGCTCCCTTCTGCTCACTCTCAATGCAGAAGTCCCTGGGAGCAGCAGTGGAGTTTGCAGGGAGTAAGTTACGGTGGTGGTGGTGGTGGTGGTGGTGGTGGCGGTGCTGGCAGTGCTGATAGCTATAGGGACGGTGGGAGCTACAGAAACGAGGCCCCCGTCTGCAATCCTGATTCAGCAGTCAGGATGCTTGCAATCCCTCATTTGGCTTGACCCTCTTCACCCTCTTCAATGTTTCCCCACCTACAGCTTACAGCTCCACAAGACGACTGGTTGTGAGTAATTAGACATTCAGTGTCTACAATGACTCTTCTCCACTTGAGTTCTATGAACTGTTCCACGGTTGATCTATCAAGACCACTTAGAAAGTGACCCCTCGGTATTCAGTGATGCCAGAGGCACAGCTCAAGCCTTGCATCTGTTTGGGATCCCAGCTGGTGACTGTGGGATACACTCTTGCATCTGCAGAATACCTGGTTCGTCTAGGAGCCACAGTTGGCCTCAAATAAGTTTCTATGTTCCAGACGGCGGCGGGCTTCGTATTTCTGTAAGGTTTCCTGAAAGAACAAAAATTGACAAGAAAACAGAGTTAAAACTGCCGGTGCAGCTGTGTTGTACTCAGTAGCTTAGGAAATAATCACTTTTCCATGCCAACAGATGTTTTCCTTCTTATTTGAGTATTTAACTGGCTCATCAGTTTCTCCACCTGAAAAGAGTGATGACACAGTATTTGCAATGGGCCTATAATCATTAGAGGCTGGACATTGGAGTTATCTCTTTCCACCCCCTCGCCGTACAGACGAGAACACTGGGGCCTAGTACCCTGGATGGGTAAGGCCAGCACTCAGCTTTGCTAAATCCCAGGCCAGTGTTTCCCACCCTCCCGACTGCGGCCCACCACTCCCCACCACGCTCTGTGACTCTCAAGAAATTTTGAAACTGATTGTGATCTTATCAAACCCACTGAGCATTCTAGAAGGAAAGGTGAGATTCTTATTACGAAGACATGACTCTTTGTAAAATGTCATGCTGTAAACAGACATTGCTATATAAAATTCTTGATAGAAATTAATTTAGAAAAAAATGGAAACGTTTTTAAAAAAAAGTTTAGTGTAGAATGTAGGTGATAGATATATGGGTGTTTGAAAATTGTTTTGTAATAAAAAAATTTTTTTTTTTATAAAAAAGGAAATGTGTCCTTTTATATCAACTTTTGATAAGAAAATCTAAAGACCTGCTAGGCCAGTGCTTCTCACACTTGAATGTACATAAGAGTCAGCTGGGGACTTTATTAAAATGCAGTTTCACCAGGCATGCCTGGGGCCTGGGAATCAGTATTTCTAACAAGCACTTGGGTGAGGCCTATACTGCTAGTCCTTGGACCACACTGAGTAGCAAATACTAGAAAACAAGTATACCATGAATCTGGTCTTGAGAGAAAAGGGAAATGGCTTAACCTAACGAATGGACGACTCTGCTTCAATGCACAAGCACAAAAGCAACAAATCAGATCGAGCTTTGAAAGGCAGGAATCATAGGTTATGCTTTTAGCTACAGGTTATAAATGGAGCAGAAAATAAAACCACGTTACCCTTAGCTCACTTTAAAACCCAAAATTTACAAGCATTAAGGAGACACCAAGAGTTAAAATTCTGGAGCAAATAAGAACCTCAACTGAACACCCAACCCATCAAGGGAATTAAAGGAGAACCAATTTATAATATACGAAGATGCTATGAAGGGTGCGTATCCATGCCCTTGAGGAAGGAATGCAGAGTTGACAAAATCAGCCAGCCAACCTGGTGATCAACCCAGGAGGATGGGGGTGGCTGGAGCTATGTAAATTCAGGAAGACCTAGAAAAACTCAAAAGGATGGACAGATACATAATCAAAATAAAAGGAAGTCCAAGTAAACAGTCATGGTCATCTGGAGACCAATGAATCAATTGTTCAGAAATGGAAACGCTTCCATTTTCCAAAGGGAGAGTTATTATTTCATACTCAATTAGATTCAACTGGTATTTGTTGATCTTGAGTCCCCAAAGACTTCTCCCTTTCTATTAGAATGAGCCCTTGCTCAAGGAGGGTGCTTAACAAAAACGTGTTGACTGGCTGGTTGAATCTTAGCCTCATTCTACTGGCTTCTGACCATAAACAATAGTCAGGAGGCTTTTCTTCTTAAAGCTACTTAGCTTGGAACACCAGAGTGGCCTCATTCCTCGCCAATAATCCATTTTGGAATGACCCGACACACTAGACTTCTGGCCAGAAAGAAAAAAAAAATGCACTTAAAGAAGCCCAAATTAAGGTGGGAGCATAAATAGATTGTTTTTCTTTAGCGTTCCATGATAAAACATTCCTTTGAGGATTTTCAAAGCGAATCATTCCTACTTAAAATTTTCATAGAATGGAAATAAGCTAATTTAACCAGTGCGCCATTGCATTATCCCTCTCGCCCACACCTTCAGGAGACATTTTATCCTTTCCCCATTTATTTTTTTTAACTAAAGGGAAAAGGCAAACCAGACATTCAAAGAATGGATTCCAAACCACGGATCTTAATTACGGTCCAAGCTGTGACTCTGAGCTCAGGTGCCTTGAAGAAACTGGCCCTAGTTGCTGCCCTCAGACCTTATCTGCTGTTACTTTCTCAACTTTTCCTTTCTGCGTCACCTTCCCACTCTCAGAGAGTAGTGGGCATAGGCAAAGAGCACTCCTCTGGACAAAGGAAGAAAGAAAAGTCTTTGACAAATTAAGCATTTGCCCTTTCCAACGGGGAGGCAAGTACGCGACCATGTCATTCAACAAACCTCACAATGCAGGCCCGTGTGTTTCCTCAGAGGGTACCTGGCTATGGTGGAGCCTTGCTGTAATGGGCTGAACTGCATCCCCCAAAAGCATATGTTGAAGTCCTGATCCCCAGTACCTCAGAATATGACCTTATTCAGAAATAGGGTCCTTACAGAGGAAGTCAGGCTTTTTTTTTTTAAGGAAGTACCAGGAATTGAACCCAGGACCTTGTACGTGCGAAGCAGGTGCTCATCCACTGAGCTAAACTTACTGCCTGAGAATAAGGCATTTCTGAGGTCAGACTGGAGTAGACGGGGCCCTTCACCTAATAGGACTGGGTGTTCTTATAAGGAGACTCAGAGAGACACCGGGGAGATGACCATGTGGAGTGATGCTGTCACATGCCAAGGAGTGCCAAGGATGACCAGCAGGCCACCAGAAGCTGGGAAGAGGTAAGGAAGGGGACTCCCCTGCACGTTTCAGAGGAAGCATGGCCCTACGACACCTTGACTTCAGACCTCTAGCCTTCAGAAGCGGGAGACAGTGAATTCCTGTTGCTCTGGACCACCCAGCGGGTGGTGCTTTGCTAGGGCAGCTCTAGGAAACCAGGAGACTTAAGAAACCCAAGTATAAACTATGCCCCTTGCCTCAGATGCTGGAAGCCACCGATCGCTATGCCAGCGTTTCCCGTTCTTCCCTATGGACCCCACTTTAAAGCCGGGCTGCTGGTACAATAGAGTCGGACCTTCCTGTTTCCCGGCTGGCTCCCGGGTCAAGACACTCGTGAGCAGGGAAGTGGCCAACGGGCAGGCTGTAGAGAAAAGGGGTGCAGCAACCTGCAGCGGGGAAGCCAGTGTCTGAATGACAGAGAGCTGGAAGTCCTGGGGCTTCCTGAGTCAGCGCCCCATCAGCTGACCCAGGTGCCCCACGGGCCTCCCCGTGGCCAAGCATCCTCCTAGAGAGCACTGGAAAGAGCTGATATAACAAGAAGATCGGGCGGAGCTTTCTGGCAGTGGGCTTTGTTGGTTTCCAGAGACATAAGCTTCTGATGAGCTGAGGCCAAAAAAGACAAAGGAGTAGGGGGCAGTGTAGGTCTGTGGTTGCTGAGTACTGTCGGGTTACTGGCTGACTCAAATGCTCTCGTGTGCCGGCTGGGTGTCTGCAAGTCACGCTGGGGCTGCCAGATGGGACCCTGGGCACCGGCTACCTGAGCACCGCCCGAAATGGCGGCTGACCTCGTGCACGCCCTCATTCATCCAGCAAATGGGTACCGAGCAACCGCTCCTCACCTGGGCAGCAAAAGAAACAGTCAAAAATCCCTGCTCTCGGCACTTCCTTTCTTCTGGGGAGAAGAGATAAAATAAGCAAAACCTAAGTGCTGTGGAGCAAACTGATGCAGAAAGGGTTTCAGGACTGTGAAGGTGGGCAGGTTGCAAAGTTAAAGAGGCAGTCAGGGACCACCTCACTGCGAAGGTGACGTTTGCATAAGAACCGAAGGAGGTCAAGGAGCGAGCTGTGCAGCTCCAAGCAGCTCTCGGGGAGACACATGGAGAATCCAGCAGGTGCTAAGGTCTAGCCTGTGTTTGAGGAGAGTGGCAAGAGCTGACTTACCTCATAACAGGATCCCTGCGGTGGCTCTGTTGAGAAGGAATAAAGGCACTGCAGGGTGGCAAGGGAAGAAGCTGAGAGACAAGTCAGGAGCCGTCACCTCACTCCAGGTGAGTCCAGGTGAGAGACAGTGTCCCCTCAGGTGCCAGACTGCACTTGCACAACCCTGAGACTGAGGGCTGCCTTAAATTTTGCATCCAGGGTGGCTGGCCTGCCCTACCCAGGTGGAGAGGAAAAGCCAGTTACCACAGTAGCCAGGACAAATGGTTATTTAATGTCGGAGTGTAATAAACACCCTCTCAATCCTTCCATTGCCCTTAGACTGGAGCATGTCAGTTTGGGGCTGGCCCAATCTCAAAAGATTACATGTTGTAGGGTACCTGCTCTTAGCTCAAAGGAGGGTGCAAAGGGCATTCATGATTGAATGGAAAGCAATTCCACTTAGATCATTAGGAGCTACTTGAAATGCCTTTCTAAAAAAGAAAAAAAAAGCTTGGAGATCTCAAGCCAGACCCTATTATTGGGAATATCACTTTGGTGAACCAAATGATACCAAGAAACCCATCCACAAGGAGCACATGACACCCTGCCCAGTTTCAGGCTGGGACCACCTGTTGGGGCTGTCCCAGATGGAAGCCTTGTGGCAGAGGCCAGTTTGGGAGAGCAGAGAAGGGGTCTGCTAGGCATCTGAAAATCTAGTGGCGGGGAGCAGATGTAGCTCAGTGGTCGAGCACCTAGTTCCCAGGTACAAGGTCCCAGGTTCAATCCCCAGTGCCTCCTAAAAAAAAAACAAAAAACCTAGTGGGGTTCTGGGGAAATTACTAGCTCTGTGACTGTGACCTTGGACAAAGTTACTGAACTGCTCTGTGCCTCAGTTTCCTCACTGACCTGAAAAATGGAGAAAGTAAACTTCCCCAACCCCAAACACAATGTAAGAATGAAACAACCCAATGCAAGGAAAGCCTGAGCACAGCGCCTGTTCACAAATGTGCTCAGAAACATGGGCCATTGTTATTACATCTCTGGATTGTTCTGAGGATAAAGATATAACAAATATGAGGACATTTTTTAAAAGTACAATGCAAGCCCAGAGCATGACTAAAATTAATATTAAAACTATTCTGAGTGTAGATGGTGAAATCCAGACTCCCTGCAGCTACTGGCTAAATTTTTGCCAGAACTGTTTGTCCGCGTGCTCTGCTGTTTGATTCTGAACCCCAGAGAAAGTTGAAACTAAAAACACCGCTGTCACAAACAATGTCAAAGCAAAGTGAAGTCATTCCGGTTTGCATTTTCAAAGCCCCAAACTGTGGTGCCTTGTCACACAATCCCAGGGCCTCCCGTGCCGTCTTGGCTAAAACTGAGCCAAGTATCCTTGGCTGGGCAGGCTCTGTTGACAGCTAGCATGATCATTGAAGGACGCTGCCTACCAGAAAATCTGGTTTGGGACAACATAACAGTATGAGGCCAAGTCAAGAGGTGGGGGCATGGGGAGGGGGTAAGAGGATCAATTGCTGATGCCATCTGAAAGTGGGAATTACATTTCAATATAAGAACCACCAAAAAGTAGTCCATGGCACTGGGCCAGATGCCCCAGCAAGAAAGGTCCACAAATCTAGGATGTGAGCTCCAGGAGGACTGTGACATTTACTTTACGCACTGCATAATCCCGGCGCGTAGGAGATAGGGTGTTCGATAAATATTTGCAGAGTGACTGCATCTAACATGAACAACTATGGCCACGCAAGCTCTGTCTTGCCTTGAAAGCCCAGCTTCATCTCATCACTTCCCTAACCTCGGATGACCTTCCCAGGTTGTCCTTCCTCCAAAACGCTCGCTTGTAATTCTCACTTGTAAAAAAACTGCACTTGTTGAAATGCCGCTTAATAATCGCACATGGATCCTGTCTTCTGAACTAGACAGTACACATTTTGCAAGAAGGGACTGCATCCTCTGGGGTGTGGCTCTGTGGTCTAGGAGGCGACTGTGGATGAGCAGAGGCTGTGCAAAGAGAGGAGCAATGGGCGGGCACAGGGCGGGCTCCCAGGGCAGGCCTGGCTGTGTTTTGCACCAAGTATTAGAAGCTCCTTGCCTCCTGCCAAAAAATCCTGGAGCCCCTTTCTAGCTTCCTGCCATCATCCCCCTGACCATCTGGAAATGCCTGGACACACTGCCCCTAAAGGGTTAAAGTGGAAGCTTCACACTGCAAACTGTTCCAGGGAGAGCGAACCAGGAGCAGGACAGGCAGTGCACGTTAGACAGGAGCACGGAAGCCAGCATCTCCCTTTAGGCAAGAAACAAAGCCGGAGAGCAGGTTTCCATTCCCTGGGCCACGGAGAACTGGGCGGGTGGGGCAACTTCACGTTCATCCAGAGAAAGCCTGATTTAACAGGGCAGAAATCCAGGGGTCTCAGACCCAGCAGTAATCTCAACCAGCACTTTCCAACACACCCAGTTGGATTTTGGGGTCCAAAACCATATCGTAGAAGTTTAATATGACATTTATTCCTGAAAGCCACATGTTGATTTTGCTGAGTCTCTTGTTTTTTAAAGACTTCTGCAACAGGCTGGATATAACTTATAGAGGCATCCCCAAGGCGATGTTCTCTCTTTTTTAAGTAGTGAGAAGATGACAAAGCTACAGGAGCAGTAAATTATGAAGACTGAACAGTCTGGGAACAAACCTCAGTGTTGAAATCAAAGAAAATCTGCTCTAGAGTTCATGAGACACACCCAGTGATGCATCATCAATGCTGCACCCAATGTCAACCAGGCATGACAGCAGTCAGATGGCGGTAGGTTCCCACAGCCATGGGTGGGGAGGGGTCCCTGCTGTCCACAAATACAGCATGCCCGTTCCCACCTCCTCACCACCTGCCCGCCCTCACTCAGCCCGCCCGCCCCCTTGCCAGTCCTTCCAAGGTCTTTCCTTCCTGCCTTAGGCTTTCCTGCTCTCTACCTTTCCTCAAGTCCCCAGCAGTCACAGGTTGAAAGAGTTAACAAGCACGAGTTACGGAGTCTCACCAGGTATAAGCCACTTACAGGAGCTAACTCAGTTAACCTAGCAGCACAGCTCCAAGCCCCATGCACAGTAACCAAATGAAGCTGGCATCATTCTTAGTAGCCTCGTTTCATGGATGAGCAGACTGAAGGAGAGAGAGGTTAAATAATTTGCCCAAGGTGACAAAGCTTGTGAGGGCCGAGCAGGGATTCAAAAGCTGGGCTTCAGACCCTGGGTGCTCATGCATCTTACTTTTCTAGTATCCCACATTTGCCTCTCAGTTGTACCTCCCCTGCCTTTCACAGCCCATTGTGGAGACTAGGCTAATCTATCTCCCCCTGGAAGGAACTTAACCCGGGAGGGCGGGGACCATGTCTTTCTCGTCCGCTTATTAATATGGGCCACACTGAGTGGCTGTCTTAGTTGGTCAGGGCCGCTATAACCACAGTGGTGGGCTTACACAACAGGGATTTAGCATCTCACAGTTTTGGAGGCTAGAAGTCCAAAATCAAGGTGAGGCAGGCCATGCTAGCTCCGAAGTCTGTAGTGTTCTGGTGGCAGACTGCGGGCACTCCACCGCTCAGCCTCTGCCTCCATCACATGGCTGTCAGGCTCCTCCTCCTCCTCCTCTGCTTCTGAGGACTCCCCACCGCTCAGCCTCTGCCTCCATCACATGGCTGTCAGGCTCCTCCTCCTCCATGGGGTAGGGGGGGACTCCAGACCTACTGGATTAAGGCCCACCCTGGTTCAGTGTGGCCTCATCTAAGAGGATCTCTGCAGATTCTGTTCAAATGAGTTCACACTCACGGATCCCGGGGCTAGGACCTGAATGTGTCTTTGTGGCGGACATGAATCAATCCATAGTGGGGACCTTCAAATTATTATTATTATTTTTTAAAAGATTTATTTATTTATTTATTTATCCCCCCCCTTGCTGCTTGTGCTTCCTGTGTCCATTCGCTGTGTGTTTCTTCCGTGTCTGCTTATCTCCCCCTTGCTGTGAGGTTCTGCTGCATCAGCCCACCGCACCGCGCGGGCCGGCCTGCTCTCACAAGGAGGCCCCGGGAAGCGAACCGGGGCCTCCCGCATGGTAAACAGGGGCTCTATCGATTGAGCGACACCCGCTTCCCTTCAAATTATTTTTGGGTTGGGTATCTCCTAAAAGGATTTCAAAAAAAAACAACCCACCCTCTCACATTTTAAAGTTGTCTCAGATGTTTCACTGTAGCTTTAAATAGCTGCAAAAGATAAGTTTTGATTGCATTTGTATATGTTGGCTTTGGGAATGCAACTATTAAACCATTCTTTTAGATTCATCTGGTGTAATATAAACACCATAGCAACTGGGCTCCCTCTCATTTAAAAATTACATGAGAACTTTTCTCATTAACTTGAAAATTTTACATCATTTCTTTTTCTTTTTCCCAAAACTGTTCTTCCATTCTACTCCCCTTTCAGAATTCTGTCCCAATATATGATTTTATGTTCAGAAGTACTTTATGGATGACCTTAGCCTACTTCCCTAATACAAACTTTGTATATAAATTGAAAGTTGGGTTTTTCCACTTTTCTCCAAGGGTAAACAAACAAAAAAATTCTTCTTGATTGAGTTACTATCACAATTACTACTGTAGGTCATAATGTACAATAAAACAATGAGAAATTTAAATTTTGACAAGTTGTTATTAAACAAAAAGGTAAACATTATAGGAGATGCATCTTTAATGAGATGGACTAAGGGGAATGGGACATACGGACTTGAAGACAGGTTTGCCCAGTATCAATATTTTGATGCTCCCCCCAGAGGCTTTTACAGCTGGAGCTGTGTGTCATAGCCAAATAGGAGCAGGAGAAGGCCGACGGAGCAGAATAATAAGGATGGTCAGCCTCTACCACAGGCAAGTTCTCAGGCAAATCAGCTTTAGGAAAGAGCTGACGTTCTGAAAACTGATTCCCTAAAAACCATCTGTGTCCAAGAACCCTTTGGCAAATCTTCAAATTCCCTCAGGAGCAAACATTACCCAGTTTGAAGGCCCCTGCCTTCCTTCAAATCATCAGATTTGAGGATGGGGAGGTGGGGGGTTCCACAAACCACCAGATAAACACAGCACATCTCCCTGGAGTTTCAGCTCACTGAAAAGGCTCCTGGATGGAGAAGTCTGAGACGCTCTCAGCTGTCTGGAGAAGCAAGTATGAAAATTTCACAGCAAGACTTTGCTTCAACTGAGTCATAAGTAGGGTACCCAGAGGTAAGATAATGGAGGGAAAGGGCTCAGGGACAGGACCAGAGAGAGTGGAGGGGTGGGCCAGCAGGGCCCCCCTGGAAGCCCCTCGCATACTCCTCTCCTTCACTGGCTGCCCTGAAGCCCCAGCTCTGAAAGCAGGCTTGCGGGGGGATCCTCCCCTCTGAGCGCCACAGTAGATTCCTTCCATTCTACTTACCCCACGTTGAAGTTCTCACAGGCTGGTAAGTGTGGTAAGCTTATTTGCAAGCCAGGGTCATATCTGCCTAGCAACCCAACCTGAAGACTCCAAGGCCTATGAACGTTGACAGAGAATGAGCAGGCCAACTGTGCACAAAGGAATCTGTTCTTATGCAAATGACCCCAGGCAAGAGGGCTAGAAAAGAGAGAGCGGTCGGGGCAGCTCTGAGGAGCCAACTTCTTCCCCAAGAAGATGTCTAGGGGCTTTTTAAGGGCATCATTATAACCTTGCCTACTGTAAACTAAGAGCCAGAGGGGGGCTCTGTCTGCTGCTTGGGTTGCAATAGATACACGGGGATCTATGGACTTAAGTTAATTTCCTGATTTTTCTGGTTCTGTACTCCAGATTCCAAAGGTTCCTTTGTTCTTAGTTAGAACTGAACAGAGTTAGTTTTGTTTGGGGGGATTTTGATTAGCATGGTAATGCAGTGCTTTCCCTCTTTGCTTTCCTTGGAGGAATGAAAAAAGCAGGCGTTTTCACGCTTGGTCTCACTAGGACTGGGGGACAAGGTGAAGCCAGCCTCTAACCAGGGCGGGCAGAAGTCAGTGGTTTGCAGCTGGAGGGCTGGCCAGAGCTGCATTTCTGGCCACCTCCCCCTCATCCAAACACAGATGGCAAATAACGCCTTTGGATGAGCAGAGAAGGGGCTCCAGTTGCAAAAGAGCCAGTGTGTATCTACAAATGTGTAACCTTAGGCAAATCCCTGCAGGGCTTTCTGCCTCACTTTTCTGATCTGTAAAATGGAGATATTCCCAGTGTCTTAGTTTGCCAGGGCTACTGTGACTATGGGTTGTTTTAAACAATGGGAATTTATTGTCCCACAGTTTTGAAGGCTAGAAGTCCCAAATCCATATCTCGACAGGCCATGCTTTCTCCCACTCTGTAGCCTGATGCTGGCTTGCCACAAATCTTGGGGTTCCTTGGCTCACACCTCTGCCTCCGTCACACAGACATCGGCCTCATTCTCTGGCTTCTACTTCACCTGCTCTGTCATCTTCCTAGACTGCCTTTCCTATTAAGGTCTCCAGAGATATGAATTTAGGCTCACCCTGATTTAATTTGGCCTCATCTAAATAGGATCTTCGAAGATCCTATTCACAAATGAGCCCCCACCTTCCTAATAACAACGCCTCCTATTTACAAACGGGTTCGTGTCCACAAGACCAGGGTTTAGGACTTGAAGAGGTTTTTTTCTTTTGTGGGGTGCATGATTTAATCTACCACAGATAAGTGCCAAATTCAGAAGGCTGCTGATGGGGATAAATCAGATCACGTGTGAATGGCACTTAAAACGGTGCCAGGAACAAAGTAAACACGCAAAAAGTGTTATTATAAATTATTATTATTACAATTATGTCCTCCAAGAGCCAGTGGTTTCACTTGGCCAAATACTCAGATCTTTCCAATCATTCATTCGTTCACCCCTACACCTTTTGGCACACTTTGTCTAATTTTTTAAATTAAGAGGCTGAAGTGCCAAGATCTCACGTAACTTGCTTAGAGTTATCCATTAAAAATGATGGGCTCCGCCCCGAGTTCCTAAGCATACCATGCATGCTGTGTGATGTTAAACATGACATGGCACTGTAACATCCTAAATATCAGAGATTGCAGTTACAGCACGAAGTGTTTTCACATTCGTGATTTAAATGAGTTTCTACGTAGCCTTACATGTGGATTCTTTGAAGAACTCAAAAAAAAAAAAAAGGACTGCTTGCACGGTGTGTATTGGAGTCAGCAATTGGACTCCTTAAGCCAATAAGGAGGGCTGAAGAGTTACCAGATGCCAGTTTCTGTGCTCCGCGCTTTCCAGGCACCATAAGCTAAAGCCTTCCACGCTGGGAAGTTCCGCCATGATCTCCATGTTACAGATCTGGGAACTGACGCTCTAAGAAGTTACACCTACAAGGTTGCAATGCTACTCAGTGGCACCCTGGCTCTACAGTACTGGCCATCACCCGGCACTCTGCCCCAGCACACCTGCTCCCCAACTAACCCACGCAGGGCTTGTCAACAGCAATGGATGTTAACCCAGCAGAGCCTATCCGCAAATCATGGGAAATCAGGCAGCGAGCAAGGAAGGCTTTTTCAAATTAAAATTTAGATCGCTGACTAGTCCCGGTGGCGGTTCTCCGTCCACATAACTCCCAAACTGGGCTCCCTGGAGTTGGCGGTATCAGAATTACATCCCTCCGAACCCCAAGGAAGGGAGCAGCCTGTGCCAAAGTCGGCAGAGGAATGTGGAGAGTAAGGCCTGTGCTTCCGATCAGGTCCCAAATTGGCCCCGGAGATGTAAGGTGGAGACCAGGAAGCGCCCCCGCGGGCTCTGATGAGCCTGGGATCCGACACATTGCTTTGTCCCCACGAGCTCGTAACTGAGGCTTCCTGTGCTTAGTTCACAGTGACCTTGGGGTCGGGGACTTCGGGCTTAGGGACACGTAGTCCCAACTCTCCGGGCCCCCGCGGGTAAGGCGGCTATGCACCTGTGTGGAAGTCGCTTCCCGCCTGGAAGGAGGGTGCGCGCGCGCCCCGGGCCGGGGATGCTGACTCAGCCCGGCGGCTCACATCCCTTTTGCGCAACGCGGATGCTGTCGCTGTCGCTGCCGCTGCCGCAGCATCGGCGGGGGGTGGACTGGGGCAAGGCGCGCGTAGTAGCCCGGCCCTTCACCCCTCGGGGCCCACTGCAGCAGTGCCGCCGGCTACCCCCCACCCCGGAAGGGGAACGGCGGTGGTGCGCGAGTTGGCGAAACTGGGGGAAGTGGGCGCGGGAGGAGGAACTCAGGGTTCGCGGCGCCGCGCGCGCAGATCACACCCAAACTGGAAGGAACCTGTTCTGCCCGGGGCGGGCGCCGAGTCGCCGCAGCCGCGAGCGCCGTGCGGGACTAGTCCCGGCGCGCGCGCCACCCCAGGCCAGCTCCCCACACCCCAAGTCCCAAATCGTCAGGGCGCGGGGCTGGGCGGTGGCTGCGCCGGGGGACCGCGAGAGAAGGGCGGCCCGGCAGCCCGCGCGCGCCCGCCCGGGGGTGCCGGGAGAGAGGGCGGCGGGCGTCCCCTGCATGCTCGCGCGCCCCACTTGCACTGCAGCAAAGCGCCCGGGGTAGGGCTGGTCGGGCTGAGCGCGCAGAGCCGTGCCCGGGGGGTAGGCGACCGCCGTGCTAGGGCCCCCGGCAGCGTTGCTGGGGGCGGCCCCGCGAGACCCCTGCGCGGACGGGGAGGCGAGGCCGTTACCTTCCGTGACCCCCAGCCGCGCCGCTAGCAGGAGGGCGCGCGCCCGGCACGGCCCCGGCCCACGTGGGCCCGCGCGCGCCAGGCCAGCCCCCTCCCTCTCCGCGCTCGCAGCACATGGTCGGCGGCGGCGGCGCGCCCCGAGGCCGGCGGAGACCGGCTGCAGCCGGTATAGGATAAGAGATAGGCAGCGGGGCCGGGGCCCGGGCAGCTGCACCCACGGCAGGGGCGCGGGCGGCCGGAGAGAGGGGCGGGGAGAAGGGTGTGGTTGGGGTGCCCGAGGCGCGGGAGTGGGTGGGGGCCGGGGCCGGGCCCACCCCGCCGGCCAATTTGTGATAGGCTCGGGCCCACGCCCTAAGGGGTTAAACGCCAGCCGGTGTTCTGAGCGGTATGTAAGGCGAGGGAGGCCAAGCCTCCGCCTTACTGGGAGCCTTTGGGGGTTCATTCTCTTCCCATCTAACTTGGTGAGTTGGTTTTATTTTATCTGTTTAAAAGTTTGTGGGATGTGGGGTTTTTTGCTTTTTAAATTTGTGTTAGGGGCTTTACTTTCTTTGGTCGAGCAGGCAGAAGAGAGCACTTAACATCTGAACATTTTGGAGAGGTTATTCCAAAAAATCTGACATTTGGGAATGCTCTGAGCCACCGGGCTGACGCGCCCTCGCCAGCGTGGGCAGCCGAGAGTTCACGATCCGTAGCCCTGGTAGTTTGGGTCCAGAAAATACCTACGTAAGGTCTGGCCGCTGGGTGCCCCCCACCCCGGATTGGGGGCTCCAGGCCGCGGGCGAGTTGCTGACGGCGGGCTGAGCCTCTGCGTGGATTTTCCGCATGAAGTTGCCTGCGCGTCAGAGCGAAATGTCAGAGGCACCTTCCCCAGGCGCGCGCGCTAGTCACTAAGGTAGTGCGAGAGAAAGTGGGGCTCCCGGTTCCTCCCGCGGCAGGCACGCCGGGGTGGCCAAGGTGAGCGCCCTGGGGAAAGGCAGGGAATTCCCTGCAGACCGCAGGTCCAACACCTTGACCGTAAGAGCTGTCAGCGGCTGACGGCGGGTCCCGCGCAACTTCCCAGGGTCCCGGGGCTGCCGACCGCAAGAAAGCGCCGGGGCAGCTGAGCAGCTCTGCAGCGCGGGAGGATGGTTTGGCAAAGGAAATGGATTATTTCCTTCTGGCTGGTGGGTTTCTTCTTTTTTTTTTTTTTTAACTCCCCGCAGCAGACAGGTGATAAAAGTTTGCTAGGTGGCATGTAAAATGTCACCAAACACGGGGGGGCATCAGGCTTAGAAAAAGCTTCCCGAAACCAACTGGGGAAGAACAATTACAGCTTGTCAGCCTGGAAGCCGGTTTTGTTTGCTCTGTTAGACGTTTCGTGCCAGCTCCTTCTCGAAGGAGGTGGCCTGTACCCTGGGGATGAGATTTCTCAGTGATCTTATACTGTTTAGCAAATCATAGTAAGATGGGTGTCTTGTTTGCCAAAAATGCCTGGTGCTTACTCTGAAATCTCTATAAGTAATGCATTTCCCATGTTCAAAGCACCATTACGTGGCATTCTGGGGATCAACAATTCATCCTGTCCACCCAGTGGATGCAGAAATACCCCTTCTCATGCTTATGGACAGCATGTAAATAAACAATGCTGCAACGCTGCCAAATGGAAAAGCTCCTTCTATCTTAATGAGTACCACTAACCCTGAGTTTTCCTTCTGTGGTTTCCAAAAAAAGGACTTTCCTCAAAGGAACTCCTGAGAAGGACACTTAAATTAGGGGCTTCGGTTTCATCATCACGTCTTGTAAAATGAGTCAATCAGGTTGTATCAAATGATTCAGAGCTGCTGAGGAAGAAAGGACAGGTTGGATTTTTTTTTTTTTTTTAATAGAAAATTCAAACTAACGTCATCCAAATACAAACTGGTTTTGACTACTGGGGTGGGAAACGTCTTGTCAAAAGCTGTTCTCCAGGCTATGCCTTGCAGAAGAACAGAGATTGAGTACCTTTGCCGGGGCTCTCTGCCCTTAACAGTAGCCGTTGCAGCTTACCTCCAAAGCCTGCAGTTTGAACTTTGTTCTGAGCTGACTCTGGGCTGACACCTTTAGGGTCTATAGTAATCCAATAGTCTGTGCGTTCTCAATGCCCTCAAGCCAAATCCTTTCTCAACCAATACACTCAACAGTGAAACTCCCAGGCATAGCAGACTTCTAAGCCTTGGCTGAATATCCATTTACTAAAGGTGATGGTTGTGACAGCCAAATGCTAAAAGGAAATAATCCAATATGCCCAGCATATTTTGTTTATACTTCCTTCTGGAGAACATTAGGGTGAACAAAAGGTGGCTGTCCGGAACGCCATTCAGAATTGTAGAATTTTACAGCTGGAAGAGACCTGACACTGTGTTGTCTAACCCCCTGCTTTTACAGATGTGGAAACTGAGGGATTAAGTGATTTCTCCAAGATTGTACAGCCAGTCAATGGTAAACAGAAATTCCACAAACACTGCCCGAGGGTCTCATGAAGAAAAGCCCTGGGCCTCACCTCAAAGATTTAAGTGAGTTGAGGAGGATGGAGAAGTATAATTTAAAGCAAGTCAGAATCAAAGGCCATGACAGAACTGTCGATTCTTAGGGCAGGAAGAGATCTGAGATCTTCAGAGTCCAACCCCCTGCATTTACAGTTTGATGCCCAAAATGGAGTGAAGGGATTCACCCAAGGCCACAGAGTTGCCCACCCTGCATCAAGTTAGATCCCCACACGGTAAACTAATGTTCCCTCTGATCGGTCACGTGACCATAAAACCCGAAATGGGACGGATGCTTTCTGGAATTCATCGAGGCTTTTAAGTATCTGAGTTTCAGAATTCAGGCCTCAGTGACTCAGTGACCTGTGCAGACACAGGTTTTGTTAAGCCAGTTGGCCTTCTGCTGGACAAATGGAAGATAGGTGAAAGAAAAGTCCAGGAAAGGCTTCATTCTGCAACTAGGGTCATCCTCACTTTATGACTCAGTTTTATAAGGACAGAGCTGTGCATTCCTCCAGGGGCTCCCCAAGACACATACTTTGTTTAGTGAACTTCTATTGAGCACATTCTACATGCCAGGCTCAGGGTCAGGGAAGAGCTGGCGCTTGCCCCATACCTGTCTGCCCTGTGGGAATTTACATTCAAAAGGCAGAAACTTGTCTGGTAAGATTCAGGAGCCAGGTGACTCTGTTCTACACTGTGGTCTTATTTTCAAACTAAATATAAGAGGCTTTAAAAGGATGATAAAGGCATAAACATTGGAGTAGGTATAGGTTCTGGGGTGTCATCTTTCCTTTATGTTGATCCCAGAGATAATAATAAAAGAGCATCTGCCCTCCAAAAACCTGAGAGTACAAGAGACAGTTATGCTTTAGTAGAGAAGACCAGAGATATAAAGCAAAGTTAAAAAAAATAAATGAACGGATCACTCAGAACGGGCTCAGAAAGTAAATAGAAGTAAAGCAATCAAAAGCCCACCATCTTATCAGTTTTCATAGAGCAGATCCAACCAGTGTCCAGCTCCTTCACACTCAAGTTTGCAAGAGTGAGAGCACTTGCACTCTCCTTATAAGCTTGCTTCCCTTGGGTCATCAGGTTTGCCCAATGAATCAGTTGATTCCTAGTGCAAAAAATAAATTATGGACTCTTAAAGCTGGGTAGAACCTTAAAGATTATCTAGTTCAACCTCCTCATTTGCCTAACAAGGTGAAGTGACTTTTCCAAGGCCACACAGTTGAGTGGTGAAACAGCTCGCAGATCCCTTTCCATGCACAAGGCAAGGTATAGTGGTTTATCTTTTAAAAAACTTATTTCCTCACAGCCTCCATATAAAACATCTCTCTTTCTGCCCTTTAAAACACTATCTTGCAGGATAATACAGAAGGGCCCTAGGAGGTAAGATTTGATTCTGGACCATTTGGCTAAGTCACATCACCTCTCTGGGGCTTAGTTTCTTCATTTTGAAAACAGGAGTTGGACCAGATGAACTTCAAATGCCCTTTCAGCTTTAACATTCTGGAGTTCTAACTCCATTCCGTGGCCACCAGTTGATGTGAATCCCAGCCATTTTGTGGGTACAAACCATTGCTCATAAAACAGAGGCAAGGGAAGAGTGAGATGGCCACCCCATCACCAGAACTGAAAAACTGGCCTGGCACAGAACCTTCTGAGGATGGGTAGGTAATCACATATTCATACAAAGTTGGCAATATCCTACGACTCATCTAAATGGAGTCCAACAAGAAGATTCTGTCTCTTGATCCTGCAGTGATTTTAGGCCAGAGAGAGATTCAGCTTATCTTTATTGGCTTTTATCAGTTTTACATATTTTTATGCAAGTTTGTCCTGAGCCACCTACTAAGACGTGAAGGCCCAATGGGTGCCCTTCTGGGTTGGCACAACCATGCCAATATGATCTAGGCTTAGTAGCCATTTAGTTCTGACTACTTGTCAGGAATGTACTGAACTCTGGAAGGAGGTAGCTGAATGGGTTAAAATATGATGGGTTTCAATCTTGAAGGTCCTCATTATCATCAGCAGCAAATAGTTAAGTCCATGGATCTGTCTTTTCATTACAACACAGGGCCTGGCAACTAGTAGGTGCTCTGTTGAAGAAAAAAAAAAAAACTGTGTGCAAGGTACTGTGGGAAAATAGAGAGGAAGGCTCCAGATTTTGTTTTCCAGAAATGTATAAGTTAATTGAGGAAATAAGATATATACATAGAAGTAAATGATGCCACGTGAAGGAGACAGTCCCTGAGGTTGAGTTGGTCAGAGAATGCATTATGAGAAAGGGAGACTTGATGGAGCAGGGCCTTAAAGGTTTTACTATACCAGCAGCAGAGAGGGCAGCGAGGAGGGGGAAATGGACTTGGCCAAGGGCAAAGTGGAATTAGAGGGCAAAGAGGAGTCCAGTGGGACCATGGGAGGCAAATCCAGTCTTAGATAAAGCTACAAGATAGACTGGGGTCCAGTTACAAAGGACAGCAAAAGTCAGGCTAATTAGTAGGACCCTTCAGAAAGAGGGAAGTCATTGAAAACGTATGAGCAGGAAAATGTCATGACAAGGCAACCTTCCAAAAAGATTCTTTGTGCTGGACACATGAAGCCAGTTAGGAAGCTATTAAAGGGATTCCTGAGAAAAAGTTAAAACTAATGGCCCACTAGGGAAATGAGATGGAAGGGACAGAGGTGAACCCTGACAGCTCCACGACTGCCACCATCATTTCCCCACCCTCCCACTCGCCCAGACCCTTTCCCCAGAGATTACTCTTCTAAAGCCAACACTGGGTATACTTTTTTTTTTTTTTCCCCAGCTTCCAAACCTTAAGCCTAGGGCTGTTTTCACTCTTCTTCCACAGTTGCCTCATCTTGAGAGCAACTTTTAAAATGCTGATTAAGGAGGGGGGTTATGGAAACTTCACTGCTGAAGGGCTCCTGACCCCTGTCTTAAATCAATAGCTTGCCATGTTGGGGAACACTAAGGACACGCGCTTCTGTAGCTGCTCACCCTCCGTCTTGAACTATTTAACTGCCCTTCCCACTCTCAGGCATGACACAGCAACACACAGCAACACACAAAGGCCACTGCTGCAGAGAGCAGAAGCTTCTTAAAGCACCTTACACGGCCCATTTTACGCAGCCAAATATTTAACAGTAATAGGGTAAAAAGGGAATGTATGGTCCTTCCAAAGTGCTAGGCTCTTATGGGCATGATCCTATCACTATCACTAGAATGAATGAGATTAAGTTAGGTCAGATTAACTACTTTTTAAGATTTATAGAATAAATCTAGAATATTAACTCTTAATATCAGAAAGTGGCAAGTCTACCGCATTGATCAAGTTATACCCTCTTTTTTTGTATTGCCCTCCACTATCAGTAAGATCCTCGACCTTTGTACTTGAACACCACACCCTATGTCTAGAAGAGGATGCACATGCATCCTGAAAATTCACCTGCATGCAACTGTGTAACTGTAGAGAAATCTTAAATTCAAGATTGGTGGCCATTAAGAGCTTTAAGACCATGGATGCATTTATTACTACAGGTGCCATCCCTTTTTAGATGGGCTAAAACCACACATCGTTTCGAAGAATATGTCATTGTAGAGGCTTTGAAAAGGCCAGTGTTCATTTGTTGTTGTTTTTTTTAAGATTTTATTTATTTATCCCCCCCTACTGCTTGTGCTCGCTGTGTCCATTTGCTGTTTGTTTTTCTGTGTCTGCTTGTCTCCCTTTGTTGGGTCATCCTGCTGCATCAGCTCACCATGACACGTGGGCTGGCTGGCTTGCCTTCACCAGGAGGCCCCGGGAATCGAACCTGGGGCCTCCCATATGGCAAACGGGAGCCCTATCAATTGAGCCACATTGCTTCCCATCCAGCGTTCATTTGGTAGCACCCACTGGATAATCCAGAAGACTTCAGCTAACCTCCCCCCAGTGTTAAATGCAGTGCTGCCTTTGCCTTACTTGTTATGGCACAAGTCTGCTTGTTCTCATGTTTGTTGCAGTTTGAACAGAAAGGCACAGGGAGGTCAGGTGTAACTCCCTTAAGTCACCTGGCTGCCCATCTGGGACCCCACAAGTTGGTAGTGCCTTGGTTTCATCATTCTAGTCTAGAGCACTTGTCACGTGCTCAGAAATTCAATTGCTGATACACCAAGTGGCGATGAGCTTTGAGGAACCCACACAGGCCAAACACACTCCCAGAAGGCAGAATTCCCACATTTTGATGTATAGTTAGTCTGTCCGTGAAGGTACATCCCCATGAGACACCAAATCGGAATCAGAGTGTTGCTTACAAGTGGCAGATCCGAGCAAGGAGAGGTGGTTGGATGTTCTCAATGGCCAGTAGACCAAGCAAGCAGAGATGTGTATGGAAGGTGCTGTGGAAGGTGCTGGAAGCTTACTATCAGTGTTGTTTGCCTCTCAGCCTCCCTTTTCTAGGCTTCGGTTCACATTGACACTCCTCATGGTCAGTTCAGTCTTCACCTAACTGCTTCCTTCAAGGACAGCATTAATAACTTGATCTGGAAGCCATTGTGTCCTTCAAATGCCTTTGAATATTCTGCTCTGATTCTTTATGCTTGTTTGTTTTCCTCCATTTAACTGTCGCAGGAAAGTCTTATTTCCAATTCCAAATTCTTTTGCGGGTGGGGGGATCCCATGTATAATACAAAGAGGTGATAAATCTATTACTGCCCAAAAAATAGTTACCAGACCAGAAACAAACAAAAAAAAGAATCATATGCCTTTATATGAACTGCACATGATTTAAATATTCAACAATGTAAGAAATGAGGTAAGTAGTTCACATCTGTTATGTTTGCTAAAGAGTTCCAGAATCACCAAGCTTCATGCTATTGCTGGTCTGATTTGACGTTTTTTTTTTTCCACTTTTTATTTCAGATTAAGAATGACCCAAAATAAATCAAAGAATTGTTGCAGAGCCAATGTTTATACTCAAGTGCCTGATGGAGGATGGGGCTGGGCAGTGGCCGTTGCTTTTTTCTTCATCTCCGTCTTTACCTATGGTATCATCAAGTCATTTGGTGTCTTTTTTACTGACTTAATGGACAGTTTTGGTGAATCCAACAGCAGGATCTCATGGATAATATCGATATGTGTATTTGTCTTAACATTTACAGGTTAGTTCAGCTTCAACACCATATAAACCCTTGTCCCTTTTTGAAATTTGCTTCCCAATTTCAGTGTGCTTGTGTTTCCTTATATGACCTGTTGGCCTTTCTAGCCTCAATTAAGTTGAGTGGGAGTGGCAAAAGATAAGAGGCTGAAGATAAGTCTTATTTGCTAGCCTTAACTGCCTTCAATTTACCACACACATATTCAACACCCACTGTATGCAGGGTCTTAAAATACTGTAGATTATACTTGAGGGACAGCAGTAAACCCCAGTTCTATGGGGACACTATCCTTTTCTGAAGAAGAGGGAAAGGACTTAGCATACCAGGCCCTGGACCCATAAGGACATGCTCAGCCAGACTGGCTGGAAACATGGAAGGGTGGATACAGGAAGAAGAAAGATGAATGTGTAGAAGGATATAATGTGAAATAACAAATATTGACCTTGAATTCCAAACACCTGCTTTCTTAAAGGGCTTCATTAATTAACCACTATATAACTTCATTAATTAATCACTACAAACAGCAAAACATAAAATGGGGTTTTTAGTATCATTTTTAACATAAAAATTTTCACTTAATCCCACACAGGCCCTAACTTGAACACACATACTACGTCCCACGACAGTTGTTCTGTCAGGGGCAACACCAAGTGTTTTCTGACAGAAAGTCACCAGGCTGACCTTAAACTTCACCCACTTGACCCTAATATCCTACCATAGAACTATTATCTCTGAAGTTATCTAAGCCCTTCTTTAAATGTAGTTTTCAGCCATATGATGTCTTAAAGAAGCAGCTCTTTGTTTTTACCTATTGGGTAAAGTAGAAATTTCTCTTAGTCCTAATACCATCTCCTAAAAGTTCCATGACAGATCTCCTGATAACAGTTTGAGTGTTAAGATATTTAATTTTTAAATTGTGGAATGTTTATTTTCTTGGAAAGATCACTGAAATGGCCTAGAACCACACTTTCACATTTGGTAATCTAAATAAAAAGAAAATCCAAAAGCTTACATTTTAGCTTTTTTATAACCAAAGATAACAAAAATTTCTGTTTAATACTATTATACGAGAAGATAATTTTTCTAAATGTTATTATTCTGGTAGTTAATGCTTTGGGCCAATATACTCAAAAGTTGATAGTGGTTTCATTCTGAGCTATATTCAATATTAGTTTACATTCTACCAGCAAACATAATAGAGATGTATGGACCAAACCTAGCAAAATTTAATCCTTTTTTTTTTTTTTTTTTTGCCCCTCTTGCCCAGCATATTGTATGTTGCTCTTCCTTGTTCGAATTCTCAATTGTTCACTTATCTCATTAAAGCCAACATTAATGGTAGTCTAAGTAACAGATAGTTATAGAACTAATTTGCCAGATTTAAATGTACTAGGGGATCTAGGGGATACAAGCTAAACAAATTATAATTCATAAGCCATTTTGACTTATCTTTCCTAGAGCTTCCTTCCTTTAGGTATGGAGAGCTGAAAATTGACAATATTTTCACCATGTAATCATTTTCAGAAAAAGTTAGAATTTGGCCCTAAATGGAGCTGTTTAAAAAGAATCCAAAGCAGTGAGTATAGGAAAAAAAAAAAAAAAGATTTATGCAACCACAGAAAAATCACTTTCTATTACAGAATCATAAAAATGCATGTCTAATCTTGTAGGCACTTCAGGGTGAGTCAAAATCTTTCCTGTAAAAATATAGATATAAGTTTCTTACTTTCTCTTGAAGGGGCCTGAAGAATATCATCCAATTTGAACAAATGCTAAAATAATTCCTCAATGGACTTAAGTAACCATCACTTCAAATGTATTTGGTATTTTCCACTGTCTCTCAGTGTTCAAGACTTAAAAGAGGGAATATTACTAATGCTGATGCTTAAGCCTTTAGGAGTTAAACAATTGTGTTTTTTGTTTTAAACACAGCGCCCTTCTCCACTATCCTGAGCAGCCGTTTTGGCCACCGGGTGGTGGTAGTAGCTGGAGGACTGCTGGTTAGCACAGGAATGATCTTAGGCTCCTTTGCACAGGCTGTTTTCCACATGTACATCGCAATTGGGGTCATCTCAGGTAAGTATTTCTTGGCGTAACCGTTCTGGATACTTAGTTTCTCTGGGTTTGAAGAACAAAGAAGGCGAAAGAGAGCATTAAATCCAAATTCATTCATTCTCGCACGCTCTCTCTCATTTTTTTCTTTAGAATTAAGAATGTCCCAGATTAGTGGTTTTCGAACTGGGTTGTATGGACTCCAGGGGACCCGGGAACCTATTCTCAAGTGCCCAAGAGTGTTTGTTTGTTTGTTTGTTTTTAAACTTACCAATGGTGAAGGTAACTTCTCTTTGGCTGTAATTTGCAACAAAAAGACATAATTTTCAGAGTATGATGAGAATTTCTTTAGGTAGTATTTCTCAAATTGGGATCTAAGGATCCTAGGCTATGGGGAGGGCACAGTGCTTGACTTATTCTTAGGTGTCTGATCAAAATTTTTTCCCTTTAAAAGGAGTCCGTCCATACATTACTCAGATTTTAGATAGATAGATAGATAAAGTCCATCTGTATGTATGTTTATATATGTATATATGTATACTTAAGATTTGTGCACTCTAAATTTTTCCATATATTTCTGTACATACCCCAAAACTCATTTCTTTCCAAATAGATTTCTTATATAAAACTATATTCAATAATAGTTTTGCCCATTGTGAATTTATTTAAATCTAAAAAAGTGCAGAAAAGTAGAAAAAGCCAGAAAATATTTTCATACTCCTAGCACCCCAAGACAACGGTTGCAGTTTATCTGCAGGTCTTTAATGCAACCCATTTTTCTTGGCTATGTCCCCTTTCTCCAGAACTAATTACTTGGCTCCTAAAACTTGTGATCTGAAAAATTAAGAACAAAAACCCCAGGGCTTTGAATGCATCCTTCCGGCATCAGTGTGTTGTTCTCACTGTTCGTTTTGACTTTCTTTCTCAGGTTTGGGATACTGCTTTAGCTTTCTCCCAACTGTAACCATCCTATCACAGTACTTTGACAAAAGACGCTCCGTGGTCACTGCAGTTGCCTCCACGGGAGAATGTTTCGCTGTGGTTGCTTTTGCACCAGGTATGTGAACCACAATGTTCCGATAAGATGTGGAATCGGGGAAGCCGCTCAGCTATTCTTGGGACTCCAGCTTTTGTCAGTGCGCTGCAAATGGATGACTAACGATATTTCTCATTGAAGGTTATCTGCCCTCTGTATTCCAGCACATTTTAAGGATAGTTTTTCCCCATACTTTTAGGAACTCAAACCATTTTAATAGTAGTCTGAGTTTACATAAATAGGAAGATACCTGTTCACACCTTTGGTGGTCAGGCTCAAAGCATGCATTTCAAAATAAAGGATGTAATGTTTGGGGATTATGTATACTGTTTCTTCCTTTGTCCAAAGAGCTAGCCCAAAGGTGGATGTTTAAATTATGCAAATAAAGTCAGTTTTATTATCTGCACGTGGATAATCTCACAACAAAATGTTTATCCCTGGTTTATTTTCCTATCGTTAGGTTAATTATATTCTAACAAGTAGAGAGACCACCCTGGAGACCCAGAGGTTTCTCTTGCCCTGTCATTTCCTGCTGAGTGTCAGCAGACTAGGCTCTGCTCTTTGGAGCTATAACAGAAGTATTTAAGGGCTATGTGTCATGAGGTCTATGGCTTTTCAAATGGCTTAGAAAAAATGAATGTGTATATAAAGTCAGAGAGGAGACAGAAACAGAAAAATGTTAATTGTTGAATTTAGGTGATGAGCAGGCTTTTAAGTGCCATTCTTTCAACTCTTCTGGTGCCTTGAAATTTTACAAAATAAAATTTTGAAGGGATAAAGAATCAGACTGTGAGTACCCAGAGGTAGAGCTGAGTGGTAGCCAGCTTCATCCCTAGCCCTGGGCACAGTACCTGGCACCTGCTCAGGAAATGTTAAATGGAGAAAAGAAAACCAGACCGATCATTGCCAGGTGAGAACAAAGCCCTCTGAAATACCCAGGCCTGAAATAGTTTGCAATAATTGGAGGTGGAGGATAACAACAGCAAAACACAGGGTACACAAGTAAGTGAAGCCTCACCAAGGACTGGGGGGCATTCCTGCTAAGCCTCTATTAGGGTTAACTAAGTTACCATAGCTATCATACTTGACCACCAGCTCGCAGAGAATCAGAAGAGTAAGATGAAATTATAATAGACATTATTCATCTTTCTGGGGTGATTAAGAAGATACTTTAAGATCTTGTGGGGCACCTGCATCATCCTGTGGTAGCTCTGGAGCTTTAGCTCTCTGGCCACATCCTCAGGCTCACAGGATCTGTGAGGTATCTGGTCTACCCCTCCAGGCTTCCTCTAGACAGCAGCCTGGGGCCCAACTTAATGGCAGGAGGGAGGAGAATTCAGGTAGTTAAGGACATATCACCAGGTAGAAACTGGAGAACTGTATCATTTAATTCTGGGGTAATCATATGAGCGTTCAGGTACTTAATCAGTTTTTAATTTAATTGATTACTTCTAAGGATTGAATGAGTGGATATATACTGATACATAGATCTGAGGCTGGCAAACACTTCTTGGAAAAGGCCAGGTCATAAACATTTTAGGCTCTGCAGACTCCGTGGTCTCTGACACAGCCGCCACTCAGCTCCGCTGTTAGCGCAAAAACAGTCACAGATGACAAGGCTGTGTTCAGTCCAACTTCATTAACAAAAACAGGCAGTGGGTCGGATTTGGCCTTTGGGCCTCAGTCTGCTGAACCCTGACGTAAGTCACAAACTTATTTCAGTTCTTGAGCCTCGACCTGGCAAAATGCCACCCACCAAAGCTCTCAGCCCTGGGCTGAGAGATATTGTTTTCTGTATTACGATCATTCTGTACATTTTCTCTGTATTGATTGAGAAAAGCACTAAAACCTAGAATAATGGATAGTACAGGCCGACAGCATTCACACTGCTGAGGTTCCATATTTCTTCTCTAACATTTTCTCCTGGGACCCAAGTGCATTAACTGACCTTAGATTTCATTTTTCTTCTTTGTTCCTGGCTATTCAAGCAATCACAGCTCTGAAGGACAGCATCGGCTGGAGACACAGTCTCCTCTTTGTGGGCCTACTACAGTTAAACATCATCGTCTGTGGAATACTGCTGAGACCAATTGTTATCCGAGCACCTGGGTCACCCAAAACCACCACCCATGAAAATCGGAAAGAAGTGCAATATATGCTTGAAAATGAGAAAACACACACCTCAATTGACTCCATTGACTCAGGAGTAGAACTAACTACCTCACCTAAAAATGTGCCTGGTCACACTAATATGGAACTGGAGCCAAAGGCTGACATGCAGCAGATCCTGGGGAAGCACAGCTCCAAGCAAAGCCATAAGAAAGCCCCGCTGTTAGACTTCTCGGTCTTGAAAGAGAAAAGTTTTATCTGTTACACATTCTTTGGTCTCTTTGCCACGCTGGGATTCTTTGCACCTCCCTTGTACGTCATTCCTTTGGGCATCAGTCTGGACATCGACCACGATTACGCTGCATTTATACTGTCTGCAATGGCAATTGCTGAAGTTTTTGGGAGAATTGGAGCCGGTGTCGTCCTCAACAGAGAGCCCATTCGTAAGATCTACATTGAGCTCATCTGCGTCATCTTACTGACTGTGTCACTATTTGCTTTTACTTTTGCTAGAGACTTCTGGGGTCTTATGTCATGTAGCATATTTTTTGGTTTTATGGTTGGAACAGTAGGAGGCACCCACATTCCACTGCTAGCTGAAGACGACATAGTGGGAATTGAGAAGATGTCTTCTGCAGCTGGAGTCTATGTCTTCATTCAGAGTATATCAGGACTGGCTGGACCACCCCTTGCAGGTAATTTAAAGATGTAAAATACAAACCTTTGTCTACTACCTCCTGATTACCTGTGCTAGCTTGCTGTTCTAAGAGAAAACCTTTTGGCTTCTATACTTCCACGGAATTTCAGAGCTGGCAGGGATTAGAGATTACCTGAGCTAACCCTCTTGATCTAAGTATGAGAAAGCTGAAGGCTAAAGAATATAACCCCAAAGTCATATGGTAATTGAATGACCAAGTCAGGATTAAAACCCAGATCTGCAGTCCAGGCAGAACCCAGCTCTTTCTACCTATCTTGCCTTGCCTGATGTTCAAGGGGAACCTGTGGATTTGTGACCTTATAACTCATCTGACTTTTGGAATAATGGAACCAAAGGATTTCTGTAAGTCATCTTTCCGTCTCAGGAAGGTGCACAGAAACTGTGCACATAGCAGCTATCAGCAAATACTTAATTGATTACTACAGAATATTTCCTCGTAGGAGGGACATAGGTGTGTTTTATACCTTAGACCCAAAATAATAGGTCATTAAAAGTTACTGTGATTAGAAATCTTATTCCATGTTAAGAGATACCTGGAGTGAACTCAAATGAAAATACAGCTCTTTACTTAAGAACAGTACAGTTTCAAAGAAGCATGCATCTCTAACTGTCCACTGTTTTAGATTCTCTACTAGAACAGACTTAGCCAATGAAGAGTATGTTGGCATCTTAATTTTCTCAGGTGCTATGTATTTTGTATGTTAGCAGGATTTACCTTCTCTCTCCAGTCTAGAAAAGATTCCTACCTTCAGCTCCCCTTTTTTCTTTAGAGAAACAAAGTAAAACAAAGAACCCAAAGAAACTGCAAAGTTTCTGAATTTGCTGGGAGTTTGGGGGAGAGAGGGTTTGTGTCCCATAAATACATTGTTGACAGATGCTACTGCTTTCTCCCAGGTCTGCTGGTCGACCAAAGTAAAATGTACAGCAGAGCCTTCTATTCCTGCGCAGCCGGCATGGCCCTGGCAGCTGTGTGCCTCGCACTCGTGAGACCGAGTAAAAAAGGACTGTGCCAGCATCATCATTCAGGTGAAACAAGGGCAGAGAGTCGCCATGGGAAAGCTTTACAAGACCCACCGGAAGACTTTCTAGAAATGGATCTTGGGAAGAATGAGCCTAGAGTTCATGTGAAAATGGAGCCAGTATGACATGCTTTCGTCTCATGTCAGCCACTGTGTTGGCTGGGGAGGGATGGGGATGGGATGGAGGAGAGGGGGGAGATAGAGGAGCAAACCACTCTACTCTACTTGCAAAACTACATTTTAAAGGGAATGTGGATACAAACAGCACTACCAACATGGTTTGTTCTTTTGTTTTCCTTTTTGCTTTTTTAAGCCAAAACAAAAACAACCAAACACACTTCCATATATAAACCTGGCTGTATTCAGTAACAATACAGAGACGCATAGAAGGACTCTTTGGTTCACATTCTAATTGTAAAACTGTGACACAAGTTGGCAAAGTGGCTTTAAGAGCTCTCACAGATGATAATACTATCTTCTAAAACATCTAACCCAGGTCATCAAAATGAAATTGCCCATTTGAAAAATCTTAAATCATTTTTTTTTTTTAAATGAATAAATTTTTTAACCCTCTAAAAAAATACTGAGGGTTCCCATTAACAAATTATGGCCTCTTAATTTTCCAACTGTTTCATAGAGATGAAGTATGTTTAAAAACCAAACATTTGACTTATGAACAGAAATTTTAAATATATATATATTTAAAATTTATATATAAAGTTATATATATATTTATAAATATATATGTTAAAATGTGTATATATATATATATAAAGTTATATATAAAGTTAAAGTTATATATATATATGTAACTTGAACTTCATAAATGTGAAGATTACCACCTCTTTTTTATGGCCAGTCATTACCACAAGTGTTTCAATACAAAACAACACAGAATGGCATTCAAAAATGTGTTTCCTGTTGCTTTTAATTATTCAGGAATATGTGATGGTAGTGTCTTTAATTTAAACCATTATTTATTACTAAGTTATTCTAGAAGAGGAGTGAAGTAATCAAAAGAAATAAAATCTGAGACATAAGCAGCATTTTTACTGCCTTTCTGCAGTCCTCTGAAGGCCTCAAAGAATACTTCTTGATCTTGTAAAGTTACTCTCCTAAAAGGCCAAATTGTAACAATTCTTTAATTTGTTTCAAGGCAAGGTGTGCTATTTAAAGGGAACAAAATAATGAATAGCAAATTGCCTTAGCTTTTTAAAATAATTTTATCACCTGAGAATACCCCAGGACCTTTTTTGACCAGAACTATATTTCATTGAATTGTTGACACACTTCTGATTTTTTTCTTTAAACATCAAACTGTTGAAGCATATCTTTTATTTCGTGTGGGCAGCAAAGACATTTATTTACTTTTCCATCATGAGTTCTCATATAAAACCTGACTTGACTGTTCTGAGTTGCCGGAGGCATCAGACACAGGGTCGCTGATTTTGTGGAGTGGCACTACATGTATTCTGCTTCTCATTTTATGATTTTTCTACAAAGACGGCAAGTGTGAGGACAGCAGGGTAGCTGCTTTCTCACTTTTTAGTACGGAAGTGTACCCTGCAGGTGATGGTCACTGCTGCCCCGTCCTTACTCATCTTTGTCAGTTTATGACAACTCAGGGTGAAAAATATAACAAGCCTAGTTTGATTACAGGTACCCACAAGCTTGAATATTTCTGCACTGAAACCAGAGTGGCATGGTTCTTCACCTGCTACATTTTGTAGAGCGTTTTTTCAGCCATAGATAGAGGACAATCTGTAAAACTTTGGGGAGGGAGGGGACGAAAGGACAAAGTGCCCATCAAAAACAGGCACCCCTAAAACAAGGTGGATGTAGCAAATCTGTCACTGCTTGAGAAGGACTTTGAGCTTGTGGCAGTTTTGCCAACTTAGGTGACTTCAGCACTTTACAACATATTTTTTTACTATGAATGTTCAATACAATTTAGTATTTATAACTGATTTCTGAGGGCTCTGCTCTATGTCCACTCTGTACACTGCATGAAAAGAAATCTCAGTATGCCAGTAATTGAGGTTTTTAATGTTTGGAAGAAAACAAAAAAAGGATTGCTGATTTGTTCTGTATTAGTGACATTCTGGTACTTCTAGATTTGTAGTAAGTTTATGGATTTTTTTTTATTTATGAAAGACTGATTTTCTTCTGCTGTAAAAGTTTTTCTAATTTAATTATAATCTTATGAACATTGATTATTTGATTCAGTTAATGTTGTAAGAAGCCCAGAAAGATTGATTTCAATTTTGTAAACACTTTTCTCTTCTGCAAAATCTTTTAATTCTACTAGAGACACATAAAGGTTTCCAACAAGTATTTGTTGACTTAGTTATTTCTTAATGGAAAAATATGAATGAGATGACATCATAATAGCCACAGAAAGTAACAGGGCAAGCCTATCAAAAGTAGTAAGTGCAAATAGTTAAGACTGTCTATGGAATCCTCCTAAGAACTGTTCTAAGTAAACAGCACAGGCTGTCCATGCCAAGAGTTAGCAAAGGTTTCCTGTAAGGACTCAGAGAGTAAGTTCATTAGGCTTTGCGGGCCATACAGCCTCTGCCCCAACAACTCAACTCTGCCCTTAGAGCGTGAATGCAGCCACAGATGATAGATAGGGAAATGAATGAGCTTAGCTGTGTTCGAATAAAACTTTACTGATGGACACTGCAATATGAATTTTATAACGTTTTTACATTGTGAAATAATTACTTTTTTTTCTTTTTTTTTTTAACCATTTAAAGATAGAAAAAATATGCTTAGCTTACAGGCTGTTTAAAAAAAAAAAAAGGCAGCAGGCTAGATTTGGCCTAACAGCTGCTCTGTGCAGCCAAGACACTGGAATGGCTCAGAACCACCAGTCCCAAGATTCTGTAAAACTAACTGTCCTGACTGATATGACAGGATTGTTGTGATCAAAACATATCTTAGATCAAAGGTGCAAAAGACAGAGATCAAACACCTGATGGTGCCTTTATTAATTGTCCCTTTTCATTTCCTGTGGCTAAAGAGATTCTGCTTTAACCTTGTTGACTTAGTAACACTGCAGTGTAGATGTAAATGGTTTTCCCCCAAAAGTAAAATCATCCCAATTAGAAAATGAATTAAGACCATGTGTTATTTTAAGATGCTGCATCCTTGTTACAATGTATTTTTTTATTTTTATTTTTTTTTATGTTACAATGTTTTGAAACCTCTTAACAAAGTTATGGATTTTATACTCCAAATGATGTGTAATGTAGCTTCTGTGCATTCATTTGCCTTTAGCTTAATGCCTGGAGATAAACTAGAAAATGGATTCTAAGTCAGAGGTGCTTATTACATTTAGATTTCCTTACTCCATTCCAAATATGTTGAATCAGAAATCATCAGTGAGCCCTTATTTTAAAAAGCTCCTAGAGAGAGGGTGAGGACCAAGATACAAGATGCTCCAGGGTGCTATTCCCCCATAGAATCTTTGAAAAACTAGCAAATACTGGCAGAGCCAGCTTCCTCAAATCTCTGGAAAATAGCTAAAGGGTTGCAGTAACTGGGCAATTGCCAAATCAAGAAATACAGGTTTCTCCTACCTTTAAAAATGGTAGGAGAGGCAGGGATTGTGGCAGAGTAGGAAGCTCCAGGGACCAGTCCCTCCACCAGAACAACCTCAAATAGGTGGGAACTGTCTCAATCAACTGTTTTGAAACTGGAGTCTAATAAAACACTATGCAGCATCCAGGGAAGAGCTGCAGGAAGAGGCTGGTAAATGATGGTAAATACCAGTTAACTGCTCTCACCACAACCATCACCCATTTCCCACCCTCGCAGCAGGCAGCAGTGGGGTCCAGCCCATGGTGTAGCTTACTGATACCAGAGAGGGACATAAACCCCACTTCCCCAAGATCCAGGGCAGAGAGGACGGGATATGGGTCGATGGCTGACCACAGGTTTTTTTCTTTATTTTTAGGAGGTACCTGGAATTGAACCCAGGACCTCATACATGGGAAGCAGGCGCTAAATTACTGAGCTACACCCACTCCCCTGACCACAGCTTTTCCTTTAAGGAAGGACATGGAATTGAACCCGGGACCTCATACATGGAAAGCAGGCGATCAACCACTGAGCTACCCCCACTCCCCTGATGACACCTTTTTTTTTTTTTAGGAGGTACTGGGGATTGAACCTGGTACCTTGTACATGGGAAGCACTGAGCTACACCTGCTCTCCAATCACAACTTTTGATTAGCGACTTCGGATCGCTGGAAGCCTAGTTCTAAGGGCAGCCATTTTTCCAGCCCATCCTGGACAAAGGCAGCGGAGGAGATTTAGATGTTACACTTACCCAGAGCTGCAGGGGTCAGCTGAAGGACTGCTTTCTTTCAGGTCAAGAAAGTGCAGCTTTGGGAAGCCATAGAAGAAGCCCCTGGTACCCTCGCTGGCTCCTTCATCCCCTCCCCAGGGCAGTCTGAAGCAGGCTGAAGGTCCCTGTGTGGGTCTCTGGCCTTGTTCTGGATGGGAAAGACTGACTTGGGGAACTCCTCAGGCTTGTGCCCCTTCCCCTCACCCCTGCCCCCCCCACTTCTAGAATTTGCCCAGCAAAAACAGCTCAAGACAAGGAAAGCAATGTAAGAAACAATTGAGGCGGACACCCTGGGGCAAAGGCTTACCTGCTGTAAGACCTGCAGTGGGACACCCCTGAGAGGCAGAAGAGCTGTCTCCTGGAAGTACAGGGAGCATTCAAACTCTGTTACCGGGGGACTCCTAAGGCCACCGGCAAGCACAAGTCCAGGACAAGACACAGGTCCTGAAAGACAAGGAGGAGACTTCACTTTGCCTTCGCCCAGGGATGACCTTCCTGAAAGGAGGGCTAACTCAGACAGAAAGCACCGGCCAGTGCAAAGCCGATGTGCAAAGACAGTGAGAGCGGGTTTTTACTTAGATTTGCTTGGTTTTGTTAGCTCCTGACACAAAACAAAATCTCTATCATATCACTAGCTGTTTACAAACTCAAGAAACAGACATCTCAGGGAATAAAGCCCAAAGATAATACTTTTTTAAATTTATTTTTTTAACTTTTTTAATAGCAGTTTTATTGAGATATATTCACATACCATATATTCCATCCAAAGTATACAATCACACTTATAATGACAATGTTGTGTATTATTACTTAACACAAAAAATTTTAGAACAATTTCATTAATCCAAAAAGAAATACTCCACACTCCTTAACAGTCACCTATCAATCTATCATTCCCCAACCCTACATAACCACTAATCTAAAAGCATTTTTATAAATTGATTTATATTTACATTTTATATAAATGGAAACATACAATATGTAGTACTTTGTGTCTGGTTTCTTTCACTTAGCAAATTTTTTTTTGTTTTTTGCCTGATATTAACAACTTGTAACATTAACATACATTTGTTCGGTTTCAAAGAAAAAGTCTTACATGTGCATTTCCCATATCCATATTTCACATGAGAATTCACTATGCTGTACACTCCCAAGTTACATTTTTTAGCTTTCCTTCTAGTAATATACATGATCTTAGACTTTCTCTTTCAACCACTGCCATACCCATATAATAGCACTGCTAGTTACAAACACTATGATATGCTTTCACCTTTTCTATTTATTCATTTCCAAAGATTAACAAACAACCTTTTATCAATTCTGCATAGATAAACCCTCAGGTGTCCATTCTCTAACCTCATGCTATTTTCTGGTGACCTATATTCAAATTATTAACTCCATGACTCAATATATTTAGTTCAAAATAGTACAGACATACAGTATTTGTCCTTTTGTGTCTGGCTTGCTTCACTCAAAATAATGTCCTCCAGGTTCATCCATGTTGTCATATGCTTCATGACTTCATTTCTTCTTACAGCTGCATAATATTCCATTGTGTGTATACACCACAAATGGTTTATCCATTCATTGGTTGATGGACACTTGCGTTGTTTCCATCTTTTGCCAATTGTGAATTACACTGCTATGAACATCGGTGTGCAGATGTCTGTTCATGTCACTTCTCTGAGTTCTTCTGGTTATATACCCAGTAGTGGCATTGCTGGGTCATGTGATAAATCTATATTCAACTTCTTTAGGAACTGCCAAACAGTCCTCCACAGTGGCTGTACCATCCTACATTCCCACCTACAGTGAATAAGTGTTCCTCTCTCTCCACATCCTCTCCAGCATTGTAGTTCTCTTTCTAATAATAGCAATGCTAGTAGGTATGAAATTATATCTAATTGTAGCTTTGATTTGAGTTTTCCTCATCGCTAGTGATGTTGAATGTTTTTTCATGGATTTTTTTGATCATTTGTATATTTCTTCTTTGAACAAATGTTTATTCAAGTCTTTTGCTTGTTTTGTTTTTTTTTTAGGAGGTACCGGGGATTGAACCCTGCACCTCGTACATGTGAAGCACACACTCACACTCAACCACTGAGCTATACCTGCTCCACTTGCCCATTTTTCAATCAGGTTGTTTTTTTTGTTGTTGGGTTGTAGCATCTCTTTATACATCATGAATATTAAACCCTTATCAGACATGTTATTCCCAAATATTTTCTTCCATTGAGTTGGCTGCCTTTTCACCCTTTTGACAGAGTCCTTTGAAGTGCAAGTGTTTAATTTTGAGGAGGTCCCATTTATCTATTTTTTCTTTTGATGTTCATGCTTTGGGTGTTAAGATCCTAGAAACCCCACCTACCGCCAGATCTTGAAGATGTTTCCCTACACTTTCTTCTAGTAGTTTTATGGTCCTGGCTTTTATATTTATGTCTTTGATCCATTTTTAGTTGATTCTTGTCTAAGGAGTAAGAAAGGGGTCCTCTTTAATTCTTTTGGTTACAGATATCTTTATGATATATTTTTAGTCTATCTTTATGCCAATACCATGCTGTTTTGATCACTGAGCTTTGTAATATGTTTCAAAGACAGGCAGTGAAAGTCCTGCCACATCACTCTTCTATTTTAGGATGCTTTTGGCTATTCAGGTGCACTTTCCTTTCTAAGTAAATTTGGAAATTGCCTTTTCTATTTCTGTAAAGTAGGATGTTGGAATTTTGATTGGTATTGCATTGAATCTATAAATCAGTTTGGGTAGGATTGACATCTTCACGATATTTAGTTTTCCAATCCATGAACATGGAATGTCTTTCCATTTATTTAGGTCTTCTTTGATTTCTTTTGGCATTGTTTTGTAGTTTTCTGAATATAGGAATATAGGTCCTATACTTCTTGGGTTAAATTGATTCCTAGGTATTTGAGACTTTTTGTTGCTATTGTAAATGGAATTTTTTTTCCCTGATTTCCTCCTTAGATGGTTCAATACTAGTTTACAAAAACATTACTGATTTTTAAGTGTCGATCTTGTATCCTGCCACTTGGCTGAACTCATTTATTTGCTCAAGTAGCTTTGTCGTAGACATTTCAGAATCTTCTAAATATAGGATCATGTCATCTGCAAAAAGTGAGAGTTTTATTTCCTCTTTTCCTATTTGGATGTCTTTTTTTATTTTTCCTTGTCTGATTGCCCTGGGTAGAATTTCTAGCATAATGTTGAATAACAATGGTGACAGTGGGCATTCTTGTCTTGTTCCAGATCTTAGAGGGAAAGCTTTCAACCTTTTTCCCACTGAGTACATTGTTGGCTGTCGGTTTTTCATATATGCCCTTTATCATATTGAGGAACTTTCCTTCTATTCCTATCTTTAGAAGTGTTTTTATCAAGAAAGTATGCTAGATTTTGTCAAATGCCTTTTCTGCATAGATTGAGATGATCATGTGTGTTTTTTTTTTCTTTCAATTTGTTAATGTGTGGTGTATTACGTTAATTGATTTTCTTGTTTTGAACAACCCTTGCATACCAGGAATAAATCCCACTTGGTTATGGTGTATAAGTCTTTTGATATGCTGCTGAATTCTATTTGCAAATATTTTGTTTAAAATTTTTGCATATATGCTCATTAGAGAGACTGTTCTGTAATTTTCATTTCTTGTAGTATCTTGATCTGGCTTTGATATTAGAGTGATGTTGGCTTCATAAAATGTTTTGGGTAATTTTCCCTCTTCAATTTTTTTGTGAGCATTTAAACAGGATTGGTGCTAATTTTTCTCAAAATGCTTGGCAGAATTCACCTGTGAAGCCATCTGTTCCTGGACTTTTTATTTGTTGTGAGATTTTTGATAACAACAAATTTCTTTAAATGTGAAGGGTTTGTTGAGTTCTTGTATTTCTTATAGAGTCAATGTAGGTTGTTTGTGCATTACTAGTAATTTCATCTAGGTTGACTACCTTGTTGGTATACAGTTTCTCATAATATCCTCTTAAGATTCTTTTTATTTCTGTGGGGTCAGTCCATAACTTCCCCCCTTTCTTTTCTGATTTTATTTATTTGTATCTTCTCTCTCTTTTTTTCTTTGTTAGTCTAGCTAAGGGTTTGTCAATTTTATTGATCTTCTCAAAGAACCAGCTTTTGGTTTTGTTGATGTTCTCTATTGTTTGTTTGTTTTTCTGAATTTCATTTTATTTCTACGCTAATATTTATTATTTCTTTCTTTCTGCTTGCTTTGGAATTGGTTTGCTGTTCTTTTTCTAGTTTCTCCAGTTGTTCAGTTAGATCTCTGATTTTAGTTCTTTCTTCTTTTTTAATATAGGTGTTTAGAGTTATAAATTTCCCTCTCAAGACTGCCTTCGCTGTATCCCAAAGGTTTTGATAAGTTGTATTCTTGTTTTCATTTGTCTCAGTATATTTGCTGATTTACTTGCAATTTCTTCTTTGACCCACTGATGGTTTAAGAGTGTGTTGTTTAGCCTCCACACATTTGCAAAATTCCCATTTTCCTATCTATTACTGATCTCCAGTTTCAATCATTATGATTCAAGAAGGTGCTTTTGTATAACATCAAGAAAGATGACCAGACTGTGGACATACCGGACAAAGACTTTAAAAAAATCATCTTCAATTTGCTCAAGAAGATAAAGGAAAATACAGAGAAAGAACTAAAGGATATCAGGAAAACAATGATTGAACAATATGAGAACCTCAAAATAGAGAGATATTTTAAAAAGGAAACAGAGGGGAGTGGATGTGGCTCAAGTGGTTGAGCACCTGCTTCCCACATGGGAGGTCTTGGGTTCAATCCCCAGCCCTGGTACCTCAGGGAAAAAAAAAAAAAAGGAAACAGAATTAAAGACAGCAGAAGGAAAATTCTCTGAATTCAAAGACAAGACAATTTAAATGACTCAGGCTAAAGAACAGAAAGAAAAAAGAATCATAAATAGTGAAAATAGCCTAAGATATTTCTGGGACATCAAGAGTACCGACATATACATTATGGGAATCCCAGAGGAGAAGACAGAAAGGAGCAGAAGGAATAGTCGAAGAAACAATGACAGAAAACTTTCCAAACTTAGCAAAAGAGGTGAATATGCACCTTCAAGAAGCCCAACGAACACCACACAGGATAAACCTGAAGAAAAATATGCCCCATCACATACTGATCAAATTGTCAAATGCAAAGAACATGGAGAGAGTTCTGAAAGCTGCAAGAGAAAAGCAAAATGATATGTACAAGGGAGTTCCAATTTGATTAAGTGCCAATTTCTCATCAGAAACTATGGAGGCAAGAAGTCAGTGCTGAAAGAAAACAACTGTCAACCAAGAATTTTATATATCTGGTGAGGCTTTCTTTCAAAAATTAGGGCACAATCAAGACATTCCCAGGAAAACAAAAGCTGAGGGAGTTCGTCACCACTAGACCTACCCTATGAGCAATGCCAAAGGGAGCGCTTCAGATTGCAAATAAAGGGTACTATGTGTTTCAAAGTAACATAAAGAATAAAGAACTCAAGTAAAGGTAACCATTTGGGTAATTATAAACGCCAGTAGTATTGTATAGTATTTTTTGTTATGTAGCTCCACTTCTTCCTCCACATGCTAAAATGCAAGTGCAAAAAAAAGCAATGCTAAATCTTGGTTTTGGACATATAATGTAGAAAGAGATAATCTGTGATAAGTACAGAGGAGTATAAGAACTGTATATACATATACTATTGAAGTCAAGCTGGTGTCAAATAAAATACGATTGTAATAAACTTAGGATGTTAAATTTTAACCCCACGGTAACCACAAGGAAACTATATAAAAAATATATCCAGTTAGAAATGAGAAGGCACTCAATATAGTAAAATACAAAAAAATCAAATAAACAAGAAAATGGGCATTAGCAGAAGAATTGAGGATCAAAAAAGGTGAAATACTTACAAAGATTAAATAGCAAAATGGTGGAAAGAAATACTGCATTATCAGTAGTGACCTTAAATGTAAATGGATTAAACTCTCCCGTTGCAAGGCAGACATTGGCAGAGTGTATAAAAAAGCATGACCCAACTACATGTTGTTCACAAGAGACTCACCTTAAATTCAAAGACATAAGTAGGCTGAAAGTGAAAAAATATAACATGCAAGTAGTAAACAAAAGAGAGCTGGGGTAGCTATATTTATATCACATAAAATACACTTTAAGTCAAAAGCTGTAAAATATAAAAATACATTTTAAGTCAAACATTGGTCATTATATACCGGTAAAAGGGTCAATTCAATAATAAGACATAACAATTACAAATATATATGCACCTAACAGCAGAGTCCAAAAATATATGAAGCAAATACTTGATATATTTGAAGTGAGAAACAGAGGGTTCCACATTAATAGTAGGAGACTTTAATATACCACTTTCAATAATGGATAGAACATCTAGTCAGAAGATCAATAAGGAAATACAAGATTTGAATGATATTCTAAACCAAGTAGAACTAACAGACATACATAGAACACTTCACCAAACAACAAAAGAATACACATTCTTCTCAAGTGCATGTGGATCATTCTCCAGGACAGACCATATGTTAGAGCGCAAAACAAGTTGCAAAAAAGTAAAAAATATTGAAATCATACAATATATCTTCTCTGACCACAATGAAATGAAGCTACAAATAAATAACAGGGAAAAATGGAAAATTCACAAATACATGAAAATTAAACAATGTACTTTTAAAAATATATATTTTAGTATTTTTCTTTAAGATTCATTTTATTTATTTCTCCCCACCACTTCATTGTTTGCACTTGCTGTGTCTGTTCATCTTCCTTGTTTCTTTATGAGGCTCCAGGAACCAAACCCGGGACCTCTGATATGGGAGAGAGGCACCTAATCACTTGAGCCACCTCCGCTCCTTGCTTTGTTGTGTCTCTTATTATGCTTTCTTTTTTTCTTCTTGTGTCTCTTGTGTCGGCCTGCTGAGCCTGCCTGTTGCGCCAGCTTGCTGCTTCTTTAGGAGGCATGGGGAACCAAACCAGAGGCCTCCCATGTGGTAGGCGGGAGTTCAATCGCTTGAGCCACGTCTGTTTCCCAAAAAATATACTCTTAAACAACCAATGGGTTAAAGAAAAAATCACATGGGAAATTAGGAATGAAGTGAGGTGAATGAAAAAAACTACAATATACAAAAACTTACATAATGTAGCAAAGGCAATGCTGACAGGGAATTTACAGGTCAAAATACTTACGTTAAAAAAGAAGAAAGACTTCAAATCAGAGACCTAACCTCAAAACTAGAAGAACTAGAAAAAGAAGTGCAAACTAAACCTTATGCAAGAAGGAGGAAGGAAATAACAAAGATTAGAGCAGAGATAAATGAAATAGAGAATTAAAAAAACAATAGGAGTTCCAGAAAGATGGTGTTGGGAGTAGACAGACAGGGCTCAACTCTCTCACAAGAACAATGGAGAAAGGGCCAAAATCTGCAAAAGGGGTCAGGAGACGAGGACAGTACTACACAACTGCCAGGAGGGCAAGGGACACAGATGAAAAACCCAAAACAACAAATGTGAGTTACTAAGCCCCCATGGCAGCTGGGAAGAGCCCCATACCCCAACTCAAGACATTCAGCCTGGATAAAACCCCTGGCTCACTGCAGCCAACTAAGAGGGGAACAGATCTCTTCCTCCCTGTCAGCTGTTTCAAGGAAGAAGGAGGGGGCATGAGAGGGCAGAGAGTGGTTTCTCTTCAGTGAATTCAGCCAACAGAGCCCGCTTTGAGTTTTGGCTCTGGCCAGACCAGAAACATGGGAAAGGGGAGTTTGAAAGAAACACCTCCCTGGAAAGATTCACCAACAAGCGCCATCTGCTGGCCAGCCAGGAAACTGCAAGGAGAAAAACTTTTAGGTCTCTCTCGAGCTCCAATTCTTGGGAGAAAATCTGAGCCCCATTAGTGAGTCCCTGGCCGGACTTTGAGAATGTAGGCTGGGCAATTCTAAAGACTCAGAATAAGTTGAACCAAAAATCAAAGAAGAGCTT